>BFEA01000239.1:1765275-1780703 GCA_003427395.1 Chara braunii
TATTCACCAGTTCGTAGTAGCTGATGCAGATTCCAGGGCTCGACCCCTAGTCCCCACCTTACCTGTGTACAGTATTTGTGTCGACCCTTAGAGTTGAACCCGTGACCTGTGTATTTGTAACAGTCGGTAGGTTGTTGTAGGGTCCATAGGTAGTAGGGGTTCGCTCTGTAGACCTGTCGAGTAGGAGTCCCAGTTAGGTCTAGCAGTCGTAGCTGTAGTTGTCTCGGAGGGTCAAGGTCATAGCTGCTACAGTCCGGAAAGTTCAAGGTCGTAGCTGCGACAGTAACGAAAGGCCAAGTCTACGGCCTTCTGGAAGGTCCCAGTAGTGGCCTTTCGAAGTTGCCCACGTTTAGGCTGAGGCAAGTGGGCAAGTGGTGGAAGTCCACCGTGCTGAGTCAACAGTCCCAGTCCTCAGTCAATCCTTGTCCAGTCAAGCAAGTACCGCATGGGACGTGTGCACTTCGGGCATGGGAAAGGGCCAGACCAACGAGCTGCAGAAGTATAAATCAAGAGGCAGCGCCCAGTCATTCATTCATTCCTGCGTGAGCCATGCGGAAGCGCTGCCATAAGCGACTTGAGTAAGGAGGTCTGAGCCCGAGGACGAAGTGGGCGAGAGAGGAGTGTAGCCATAGCGGTAGGGTAGAAGCGGCCATAGCCGCCATAGCTGTAGTAGAGTTTAGTGTGTGTGTGTATGCGTTCAGAGTATCGTGTGTGGGATATCCAGGGTGATCCGGTGTATGCCGACAGGGAGCTGTGTGGGCGCTGAGTCCGCCATAGCCATCGAAGTGAACTTGAATCTGAATTGTGTTCTCGGTTACCATATCTCTGAGTTCTGAGTGGCCGCTTGTCGCCAGTTTGCTGCGCACCTGTTTGCATGCGTGAGAAGTGTGAATGAGAGTGTAGCGGACCTCTGGTTGGCCTGTGAGACCAGCCCCTTGGCCTGTCCTCACAGGCCTGTGTTGTATTAAGGGCAGTCCAGTCCAGGTGGTACCTTTGTCGGTACCAGCCAGTCCAGTCCAGTCCTGTCAGTCCGCTGGTGTATACCCCAGTAGTTGTCTGTTTTCTGGCTCATTCTGCATTCGCACAGTTTGGAGTACGCGCGTTGGAGTCTGGCGTGGGAGCTGCGCCGTGCCATCTCGCTCCCCTTCTTCCTCCATCTCCATCTCTACCCCTGGCGGAGCACCACACCTGGTGGGTCCGCCACATTGGTATCGGAGCGGGAACGTTTCCCACTCCCACCCACCACCCCGTATAGCTGGGGAAACGGCAAAACCCTACAGGCGGGTTTTTGGCTGTTTCCAGGCCGTTTTTCGACAAAAACGGGGGAAAAAAGCAGCCGCAGCAGGAAGGGACACGTGGCGAAAAAAGCACGTGCCACCACGAGTGTGTGCGCGCAAGCGCCAAGGCCAAGGCCGCCACACGCGCGCGCACGCCACGCGCCCATGCTGCCACACTTCCCCCGGATTTACAATATCAAGATCCAGGATCTTGCTGCCGTTGGGGTTTAAACCCAGGCACCTGATGGGCTATGCGCGTGCGTAGCCAATCTCATAACACACCCGCCACAGTGTATGCGTGGCTTTGTAGTACGGCAGACTCGTGTTGAAGAGGTGCCGTGCTGGCTATTTACACCCCCCCCCCCCCCCCCCCCCCCCCCCCCCGCACCCCCCCCCCCCCCCCCCCGCTGCTATTTGCCCCCCCCCCCCCCCCCGTGCTGCCTGCGCACGTGGCCATCCGCAGTGCCACATGGCAGTTTGGGCTGCTCTACTGTGGCGAGGGTCTGCTCACATAGCATACCCTGGATCTGCTGGTAGGGGCTGATCAAGATCTCAGCCCCCCTTCCTCCTCCAGCTGGCTGCTGCAGTGAAGGCCAAGACCCTTCTGGTCTTGGTATACCTTGTGCCCTTGGAGACACCAAGGGCAAGGTCTCATCTCTCTCTCCCCTCTCTCTACTAACCCACCTTCCCTACCTCTCCTCTCTCCTGTTACTCACCCCTTCTCTTTCTTCCCACCTTCCACTGCCTCTTTTCCCTCCTCTTTTTACCTTCCCCACCCCACCTTTTCTCATGATACCCACTCTTTTACTCTCTTTTCTTCATTTATTTTCTTTTCTTCCCTCCTCCTTTTCTCTTTGCTTCTTGATCCCTCTCCACCTTTCCCCATCCCTCTTTCTCCCATTCTCTCACCCTCCTCTCCCCCAACTACCACCACATCATTCCCCTACCTCCCACTTCCATCTTTTTCTCTCTCCCACCTATTTCTCTCTTTTCTCCTTCACTTTTCATTCCCTTCCCCCTCTACTTCGAATTTCTTCTGTTCTTCTTCTTTCTATCTTTCTTTTGATTTATCTTTTCTCTTTTTCCAAAAAAAATGAATGATCTTCTTCCCCACCTTCTTTTCTTATTTTTTGATTTATTTCATTTATTTTTTTTACTTATTCTGAAAATTTGAATTTCCTTGCGGCATCCTTAAATATGATTAGGAGTTCGTCCTTCTTGCTTTCGGCACACATTTTGACCCCGTGGCGGTAACGAATTGCTGCCGAAATTTTTCCACTTAGCCTTTCTTCTTGACGGCACACTTCGACCCCATGGGGGTAGGGAAATGCTGCCGAAATTTTTGAAAAATCCAACACTTCATTTTTCGTCACCCCCTCCTCTACTTATTTCTTTATTTATTTCTTTATCTATTTATTTATTATTTTTTTATCTATTTTCTAAAATTTTTCATTTGCGGCACTTCGAAACTTATGCTTATCTTGGTCTCTTCTTTCTCTTGGCACATGCTTGACCCCATGGGGGGTAGGGAAATGCTGCCGAAATTTTTGAAAAATCCAACACTTCATTTTTCGTCACCCCCTCCTCTACTTATTTCTTTATTTATTTCTTTATCTATTTATTTATTATTTTTTTATCTATTTTCTAAAATTTTTCATTTGCGGCACTTCGAAACTTATGCTTATCTTGGTCTCTTCTTTCTCTTGGCACATGCTTGACCCCATGGGGGGTAGGGAAATGCTGCCGAAAATTTTTAAAAAATAAATATTATTTCTCTCTTTATATTTTATTTCCTTATTTATTTTTATTTTTCTCTCGAAATCTCGCTGTTTATTTATTTTTTTTCCAGCCTTCCCCCCTGCAAGGAAAATAAGCAACAACGAGATGACAAATCCAGATTACACCATTGCATAAAAAGCCAGATAGTCACACAGTGTCCAGAGAGCAGCAATGCACCAATAATACACCCATGGAGGTTGGTAGTACTGAAAACCAATGTCAGGGAGAGCTTTCTCTCTCCTTCAGCAACACAAGAGTCCAGTCCCTTCACACCTACTTGGCGCTCAGCGCCCAGCCTACTACACATTTACGATCAGCATTATAATAGACAATGCAGCTGTTGACATCAGCGGCAACCCCGAAGTACTTGAAGATGTCACCCATATGCTGACCATCGCCAATACAAGGTAAGTGCCCTCACATCATCATCATTGTCATCCTTCACCCTTCCCTGACTTAACACCCACACCTGTCCACTCTTGCACCCGAAGACCACCCCTGCGCCTCACTGTGTGTCTAAGCCGAGCCTGCTATGGAGGCTGGCTATGGCGCTGCCCTCAGCAGCGCCCTGCTCCCACAAACGACCGCACGTGCGCAGCCTCTTGCTCCAATGTCAGCAGCCAGCCCGCGAGCAATCGCTCCAGCAGCGCTGCCGCCAGCCAGCAAGTGACCGAATGAGCTGCCTAGCGAGAGCTCTTTCCATAGGAAAGAGCTGGCCTGCTCGAGCACCCTGGCTGCACTGGCCTGGGCCCAGAAGCTTCCGGAAGGCCCCAGGAGGCTGTCTGTGCCTGCATTCTTTGGAAAGGCCCGGAGGGCCGTGGAAATGTCTTTGTTGCTCGGCCTATGTTTCTCTCAACCAACTGGCGTGTTGCAACTGCCTGTACCCCCAAATATGAAATTGACAGTCGTAGGCCTCTTGTGAAATGTTAGGCCCGCCTTCACTTAGGGCGGGCACCTTCGCCTTCACTTAGGCCGGGCAATGCTGCAAACAGGGCCCCTTGGGCGTACCGAGGACCCTGATCCTTGCATTCCCTCCTCCTTTACTTCGTTAGTCCTCTGAGAAGTCTCTTATTCTGCAGGCATCTTCCCTTTTCGTTCTCTTTAATAGCCTGCAATCACTTGAGGTGCTGTTCTCATGAGTTCCTCTCGTGTGAACCAGCAATCTTTCTTGGGATCAAGGTGATGTCTGAAGCTCACACGATACTACATTCTCGGTTTAGGAGGGCGCCCTCTGCCTGATGAGCGAGGAACAGGCATCATTCGATGCTCCACAATGTGATCGATGTCCGCCTTGCCGTCCATGGTTGGGGGCAGCATTGATCTTCTTGAAGGAAACTGGTCAGTGGCCGCGAAAGGTTCCAGCTTGGAGGCATGGAACACAGGGTATGTGCGTAGGTGTGCAGGAATACGGATCACGTATGAAGGCCCATCTGGTTGATCCCCTACAATGTCCAAGATCTCCCAGGGCCCAAAATACTGTGGCATCAGTTTTTTGGATATCCCCATCTCCTGACCTAGTTCAGATGACTTTACCCAGACTCTATCACCTACCTGAAAGTTAGAGGGCCGTCTATGCTTATTCTCAGATGCGATCATAGCATCTTGAGACTTCCTAATATGTTCAACGGCCTGCTGCAGCATCTGTTCATATTTGACAGCAAAGTCTATGCTGCCAGGTGTTGCAGTGGGTTGTCTTTCTGGTAGCAGAAAGTCTAGTGCAGTTCTGGGCTTCCAACCTAGATGTAACTGGTTGGGAGTCATACCGGTAGTACTGTGCACAGCATTGTTGTACAGGCTGGTGACGAGCGGTAACTTCTCGTCCCAGTCATCCTGGCTTGGCTTAATATAAAGCCGAAGCAGGTGTTGTACTACCCGGTTCATCTGTTCTTCTGGGCCATTTGACTCAGGGTGATTCCCGGAGGTCATTTGGAGTTTGGTGCCCATCTGTTCAGCGGTTGACTGCCACAGTTCACTTGTGAATCTCACATCCCTATCACTAACAATAGATGTATGCAAACCAAAATCACGTACCCAATTATCCATAAACAGTTTGATGACGTGGTCAGTTTTAGCTGTTTCTGGCATAGCGATTAGTCTTGCATACTTAGTAAAGCGGTCCACTATTACAAAGATATGCCTTTTTCCGGATTTACTGGTCACAAGAGTATCCATGAAGTCTATGGACACACTCTGACCAGGTCGAATCGGCAAGGGCTTGATCAGCCCAAGCGGAGCCTGAGTCCTTGGTTTGTCCCTTTGGCAAACCTGGCAAGTTTCAACATAGCGTTTTGCATCTAGCATCATAGAGGGCCACCAGAATCTTTGTACTAAGTTCGCTGATGTCTTTTCGTAGTCAAAATGACCAGTTGCATCATGGCATTCTCCTAAAAATAAACTACGCAAAGACTCACTACTACTGGGAACACACAATCTTTTATTCCCTGCCTTCTCAAGAAACAGCAAGCCGTCTACCATCGTAAATTCGTCCAAAGTCTTTTTGTCCTATGCTTGGAATCTACGGATGATCTCAGACATAACTGGATCTTGCTGATAGGCATCCACCAATGATCGAGTTAAGTCGCTAGATATGCCAAATTCAGTCGCCGGTGCACCCAGATAATCTGCCCGACGAGATAATGCATCAGCCACTTTGTTGTACTCTCCCTTAATTTGGATCAAGTTGATAGTCATACATGTCTATCACTTGTATCCAGTGCTTGAGTGTGTCAGAGAGTACTGGCTGAGTCTTGATCCAACACAAGGTCTCATGGTCAGATCTCATGTAGAAGAATCTGCCAAGGAGATAGTGTCTCCAATGTACCAGCGCTCTGTACAGGGCATAGAGCTCACGCTCATAAGTGGACTTAGCTAGTTTCTGAGATGGCATCTTTTTGCTCATGTACTCGATAGGTCTCAACTTGGGCCCCTCCTTTTGCGCAAGGACCTCGCCTATGCCATATTGGCTGGCGTCTGTGGTCACGACAAACGGCTTATCAGGATCAGGAAGTTTAAGAACCTCATAGTGTCAGGGCATACTTCAGTTTCCTGAAGGCTGCCTCACACTATTCAGTCCACTCCCAAGGGGTGTCCAGTCGAGTTAGATCTGTCAATGGGGAAGCTATAGTACTATAGTTCTTCACAAACGGACGATAGTAGCCCGACATCCCCAAAAACGATCTGACCGCAGTAACAGTTTGAGGTCTGGGCCAGTCATGTATGCTGGCCACCTTTGCATCATCCGGCCTCAGTCCATCTGCTGAGATTTCATGACCCAAGTACAAGATCTTGGTGCGACCAAACTCGCATTTCTCCAAGTTAACCTTGTACTGGTGCTGTCTTAGGAGACCTAGCACTGTTTTCAAGTGCTCAGCGTGCTCCTCTACAGTCCTACTAAAGATGAGAATATCGTCGAGGTACACGACGATAAACTTGTCTAAGTAGTCATGAAAAATCATGTTCAGCGCGTGCTGGAACGTACCAGGTGCATTGCATAGTCCAAAGGGTATCACCACAAACTCGTACAGACCGTACCTGGTCTGAAATGCGGTTTTGTGTTGATCCGCAGGCCTAATGGCAAGTTGATGGTATCCGGACTTCAGATCTATCTTGGTGAAGTACCTGCATCCCTGCACTCTATCCAGGAGGTCGTCAATCCGGGTAGGGGCTCCGCGTTCTTAACGGTGATGGCATTGAGGCCCCTATAGTCAATGCACATCCTCAAGGTACCTCCCTTCTTCAGTACGAATAGGTCTGGAGCGTCGTAAGGGGAGGTACTAGGCCGAATCCATCCCTTCTCTGTGAGCTCCTTGAGCTGGCGGCGAAGCTCATCTAACTCCGCAGGAGACATCCWATAGATTCGTCCTCTAGGCACCTTACTACCTGGGACCACCTCTATTGCATGGACAACCTCCCTTTCCACCACGCCTGTGGGCTCCTAAAAAAGGTCTAAATATTGTGCGACGACTGATTCTATCTCTGGGGGTGTTTGTACGGCCTCCCCTTTCTCACAGACACATGCCCTCCTCACGATTCTGCTTATAATAGTTATAGAAGGATGATGCACACATGCACCCGTAGTTTTCTATCAGACTGCTAGCTTTGAACTTTTGCAATCTAACAGATCTACCGTTGGGCAATTTGTGAATCAATACCTTTGCGCGACCTCGAGGGAGTACACACCTAGGAGCATATCAAAGGGCAGTTCGTCGCTAACTAGGAAGGAGATCTTATGGCTCACATCCCCTCCTCCATAGGAGAAAGTGCAGACTACGTCCTTGACATAGTCTTTTACCAACATTTGGTGCTTGTTGGCCGGCGTAGAAGCTACAGTTCTGCTAAGCCGCTGCACTTGGTCCCCTAAGCGCAGTCTGTCCACACAAGCACGACTGATGAAGTTTTGTGTAGAGCCTATGTCTATGAAGGCGCCAACCTTGCGGCCACCTACATCAACCTCTACCACGAAATGTTCACCCTTTGGACCTCTACTTATCATCGCCCAAGAGTCCCTGGGGTCCTTCCCTGACCACTCAGTCTCTAACTCCTCTAGGGCCTCGGACACGTCTCTCGAACAGAGCTTCGGTGGGTCTGAATGTTTCCGCGGGGCGATACGTGGGTTACTAGCCTTGGCCAACGCTTGAAGTGGGGAAGGCAACGTAACCACTTCAGCGCGAGTAAGAGCGGCTAAAACTCCTACTGGCCCGAGGTGTTTCCCTGCGAAGTGCTCGCAGAAGCACCGCCAGATTTCGAAGATAGTCCCACCACCGTTGGTGAGGCTACCCTCGTCAAGACTTTCTTGCCTCGACACGTTCTAGACTTGTGGCCATAATTGCCACAGTTCATGCACGTGCCGCCAGCAACTCTGTCTCTCCACACCTCATACGCTAAACCAAGTTTTACCCATGCGGGTGTTCCTTGGTCGCCCTGACCCGTGGACCGTACTACCTTCTTCTTCACGGTCCCCCTAGCCTTTTCTTTGATAGGTGCCACGACTCCCCCATCCGAAGTCTCATTGGCCCCATCCTGCTCTGTCACCTCTCCAAGATCTGGGAAATCGTCAATCTCCGTCGATTGACCATCATGGTCAACGAACATCAACTGACCCTTCTTCTTCCAGTCCTGGGGGAGTCTCTTCCTACCATCATGAGGTACCTGATGAGCGGATCCCAACTTTGCCTCTATGTCCAGAGCTTTTTTACTAAAAGAAGCGAAGGTGTGCTGTTCGACATAGGCCTCATCAACCAACTTGGTCCTTACCTCTGCAGGTAGGCACTTTAGGTAATCCGTCAGGAGAACCTGCTGATCAAAGCGCACACCAGGTACCACGAGTAAACGTTCTACGGTGTCCGTTAGCTCTCTAACATTCTTGAACCTGCGTGAACAAAGATTGTTGATTGCATCGGTGCCCTTCTGAGCCCCTTGCTTGTCATGCCACCTGTTATACACGGACCGTACGAACTCTTCCAATGTCTGAGCCTGTGCCCAGGCATCGAAGTTTTGACCGTAGCCCTGCTGCTGCACTAAGCCATTCAACCAGCGGGCTGCTGACCCCTCTGAAAAGGAGGCAGCCACTACAACTTCCTGCTCTGGCCTGGTGAGCTTGTGCCTCACATAAGTAGGCATAGTCCTCACCCAGGTGTCTAAGTCCTCATCCTTCTTCTTATCTCCAGAGAAGGGCTTGGGACTCATCAGAGGTATTTTAGGCATCCACTGCATAGGCTGCATGGGCCCAGGGGCTTCCTGCAACGGCTGCATAGCCACTGAAACAGGCTGTTGCACACTAACCTGAGCCTGGCTTGACAATGGGACTGTAGTGACCACTATCGTGGATGGTACGGCTGAGACCCTATGGACCGGACCACTAGTTGCTACTAAACCACCTGGAGGGGGTATGCCAAACATAGGGGAGAAAGTTGGCCCTGTGGGTTGCGGCATCGATGAAGGACCCGCACCCATAGGGGGAACTACAGCAAACTGTGGCTGCCTCATCATCGTACGAGGAGCCCGGAGTTCGGTCAGGATTTGTTTCTGGCCTGCTACCAATTCAGCCAGCAACTCCTGCTGGACATTCTGCGCTTCGGCCACTGATAGTAAAGCATTACGCAGCAAACGGACAGCAGGGTCTAATGCCGCCTCATCTAGTCCCTCCAAACTGCCTAGCTCCTCTCTTCTACTACCTAGTCTAGCCTTTTTTAGTATTGCTTTATTCTCCTCTCTGCTGCTTCGTCCAACTGCCGCTGTAGCTCATCCCGAAGTTTTTCTGCTTGCCGGATTTCTAAATCCTCCGGCGTGAGTTGAGTCTACTGGCTGACTCGCAAGCTAGCAGTCTGACTAACGGACCCCTGAGAACCACTCTGACCGACTCCTGACGAAGTGGACTGTGAAGAGGTTTGCGACATAGATGAAGTAGCCATGGCTGCACCGGTGCTAGCTGAAACTCTAGCCCTAGCACTATCCTCAGTTGCCCTCACTCTCCTTGTCGCTGCTCTCTCTCTAGCCTCTCTCCGCAATCTTCTCTCGTCTCGTGGACCTAACTCCAAGAATGTCAAGGGTCGACCAGGAGCAGTCCCGCGAGTAGTCCTACGGTCGTCCACTAATAGCTCCTCCTCACTAGTGCTTGCATCACTCATGAGCTACAGTGTGTGTGATCTAAACTAGAATCCACGCTGAATCCTACCTTAGCCTGACACACGACCGATTATGAATCACAAATAATTTCGGTCGGATGGAACAGAAACAGTTAGGTGATGTAACAACAACTAATGTCAGATCCTACAGGAAATATCACATCTATTTTTAGATTATCCTATAACAGATTTCTATACAACAAAGATTTAATCTGTCTGTAGCTGTCTGTCAGTTGTTAGTCAAGTCTGTAACAACTAGATAATCAAAAATAAAAATCACATCTCCTGTTGGAGATGTATGCTTGATGGCAGATTGTCTGTTGATTGCCACTACGAACAGTTACCGGAATCCCCCCTCCCCCTATATCCTTCTTGAGTGGTCACTTTGTGTCAACGTCCTGAGCATCTGGTTGAGCAGCGTGTCTGAAGGTGTGCAATCCGGCCCACCTCTGTGCCTCAAGTCAACGCCGAACCTGCGAGCCCTTGCACTTTATTTATCCTCGCATGCAACGAGCCTTACACCCGGTTGATCTGGCTGATCAGGAGGGATTTAAGGAGAGCCCCCATCTCCTCAGGAATTATTTAACGTCGCAGACAGGACGATGATCACAGCCAGATTCAATTTCGAGTCCCCAACCAGAAATATTTAAAGACGGTCTGGTAAGCGTCCGTCAAAGGGCTGGCGTGCCCTGCATGACCTCTATTGCACAAGCAGTAGAACCAAGGACTTGCGGCAAAGCATGCATGTACTAGTCCCAGCGGGTTGGCATGGTGACCGTGAACCGAGTGCTTCGTCCAGGGCCCTTCAGAGGCTTCGCCCGTCTCCCACCAGCTTGCTGCCCAGGAAGAATGTCGACTCTCAAGGTTGAGCGCTCGCGACACCTCACATCGAGAGGACTCTCAAGACATAACTCACTTCCTCACGGTAAGAAGAGATGAAGAGGGTAGATAAGGAAGAGAGCAACGTACCTCATAAATGTTGCCCCCAACCACAGATTTCTCATCGGTAACCTGATGTGCAATTATGATGACCGGTCTTTGCCTCGGCACAACAAACAGCAGAATGTCGTTCCACCTCGGCTTAATATGCCACATCAGCGAGCTCTCATCATCCAGCATACATCCCGTATGTCACCACATAGCTCCCTAGCGCGCCCACTCTACCCTGGGCCGCCTAATGTTCAACGCCAATGCCTTATCACTGACCCACACCTCATGCGAAGCACCAATAGCTATTGCGAAGAACCAATGAAGCGCAATATGAACCAGATCCGATACCACATTGCAAGGAAAATAAGCAACAACGAGATGACAAATCCAGATTACACCATCACATAAAAAGCCAGATAGTCACACAGTGTCCAGAGAGCAGCAATGCACCAATAATACACCAATGGAGGTTCGTAGTACTGAAAACCAATGTCAGGGAGAGCTTTCTCTCTCCTTCAGCAACACAAGAGTCCAGTCCCTTCACACTCCTACTTGGCGCTCAGCGCCCAGCCTACTCCTACAYAGCTACGATCAGCCTAATAATAGACAATGCAACTGTTGACATCAGCGGCAACCCCGAAGTACTTGGAGATGTCGCC
Organism: Chara braunii; assembly: GCA_003427395.1. Taxonomy (NCBI): domain Eukaryota; kingdom Viridiplantae; phylum Streptophyta; class Charophyceae; order Charales; family Characeae; genus Chara; species Chara braunii. Next base: position 1,776,544 of record BFEA01000239.1, read on the forward strand.
CATATGCTGACCATCGCCAATACAAGGTAAGTGCCCTCACATCATCATCATCATCATCCTTCACCCTTCCTTGACTTAACACCCACACCTGTCCTCTCTTGTACCCGAAGACCACCCCTGCGCCTCACTGTGTGTCCAAGCCGAGCCCGCTATGGAGGCTGGCTATGGCGCTGCCCTCAGCAGCGCCCTGCTCCCACACACGACCGCATGTGCGCAGCCGCTTGCTCCAATGCCGGCAGCCAGCCCACGAGCAATCGCTCCAGCAGCACTGCCGCCAGCCAGCAAGTGACCGAATGAGCTGCCTGGCGAGAACTTTTTCCTTTATGGAAAGAGTTGGCCCGCTCGAGCAGCCTGGTGCACTGGCTTGGGCCCAGAAGCTTCCGGAAGGCCCCAGGAGGCTGCCTGTGTACAGCAGCTACTGGGCTACTAGGCCTCGTTCGGTTGGGCGCCCAACTGTCTCTGTATGAGGCTGCGAATCACGCCCAGGGCCTGCATTCTTTGGAAAGGCCCGGAGGGCCGTGGAAATGTCTTTGTTGCTCGGCCTGTGTTTCTCTCAACCAACTGGCGCGTCGCAACTGCCTGTACCCCCAAATATGAAATTGACAGTTGTAGGCCTCTTGTGAAATGTTAGGCCCGCCTTCACTTAGGGCGGGCACCTCCACCTTCACTTAGGGTGGGCAATGCTGCAAACACGGCCCCTTGGGCCTACCGAGGACCCTGATCCACATCCGTGCCGGCGGTCCAGGGCCAGCAGCCCCAGGGGGATCTGCACAACCTCCTCACTTCCCTCCTCGCGCCCATTTGGGCACAACTCGCGATCCTTGCGCCCTTACAGGCGCAAGCCGGCATGCAGCAAGTCCAGGACGCTGCCTGTCCTCCATCTCCTGACTCTCCCTCCTCTCCTGGCTCCCAGTCCGGGTCCCCAGTCCTCCGACAGGGTGGCCACGGTGGAGCTTCCTCCTCCGCTGCCCCCGACCCGACCATCTGGGTGACCGTCCACGCCCCTAGCTCGACGGCCGCCACGAGTCAGGCCCTCCCTCACTCTACGGGCGCACCCGCCCAGATTCCGGTCACTACAGCCACGGGACCATTACCCGCTACCATGGTCTCAGCTTTTCCGGGTGCCCCGCTTCTCCCTCCCCTTCGCACGACCGCAGGGCCACCTGGCTCTCCCCCTTATGGGATGCCCCGCGCCTCTCGTGCGTCCACTTCCCCCACTCTTCCTCCTGCCACTCCTCCCTCGATCTACGTCCAACGTCTCGAGGACGGCCTTGCCCAGATCCGGGCCGACCTTGCCCTCTTACGCCTTCAGCCACCCCCACCCTCACAGGTGGCCGCGCCTTCGGGCGCACCCCCTCCTTCCTCTACCCTTCCTTCCATGCAGGCTCGCTTCCCTCGCCCTGCACCCTATCCAGCCCCATCCTACCTTCTTCCTACTCCCGCGGTTGCTGCGACCTCTTCTATTGCAGCTCCCTCGCAGCCTGCAGCTGTTGCCCTCGCCGCTCCCCCATGTGGCCCGGGCGCATAGTCAGCTGCGCCCTTTTCTCCAGGACCTGCGCCGACTTACTCAGCCGTGGCACATGCCTCTGCTCCTCGATCCCCTCGCCGCCAAAACGGTGGCGCACCACTCGTCCGCTTGACGGACATTGCCTTGTATGACAGTACAGGCATACGCGTGTCTCGGTGGCTACAGTCTGCCACCCGCACCCTCCAGCTCATGGGCGCCCCACCCGACACATGGGTGGGTCACCTCTCCGGGCGCCTGCGTGGCGGTCCTTTGGACGCCTGGGAGGATTTCTACGCTGACTCCCTTCATGCGGGTTGGATGCGGGCCCGTCTTCACCCCACTTCCTCCTCCCAGCCTCAGCGTACTATTTACGCCCCCTCCTCCTCTCACGGCAATTCCCAGCGCCGTTCCCCTTTCCGCGGCCGCCCCCGCCGTTCTGCTCAGCAGGGTCGCCACTTCTTGCGCCGCTTCAGCGCGCTCGAGTATGGTGAGCAGGGCGCTGTTGCCCCGCTGTCGCTTGAGGGTGACCATAGCGACGACCTCGACCTCGGCGAGGCCATCCACTACCACCTGGAGGACTCTACTCTCCCTATGGCCGAGCGCCTCCAGCTCATCCTCTCCGCCCTCTCCCGGGCATGCAGCCGCCCCGGTCACGCTGGAGCGTCGCCCCCCAAGGTCCCTCAACAAGACCTCCCTCAGGGCTTTGTCCCTCCTCGCGGTGTCCTTTCTGCTGAGGAGCGTGCGGCTATTTTGGGCCGGCGTGGGTGTTTGCGATGCCGCCAGGACGATCATACCTCCTCGCGGTGCCCTTACACTACTACGCTGACCTTTCCCGCCAGCGTCGTGCTCAGTCCCCCCCCGGCGCCTCGCATCCCCGCGGCACCTCCTAGCCACGGTGCAGTGTACACCTGCGCCCTCCTCAGTAGTTGGCTTCCCGACATCCCCGTCGCGGTTTGACCCTCTCACTATGGGAGTTGAAGTCTCGCAGGACCCGACAGAGTGTACTCAGCCCTCTGTCACAGTACCGTCTGCGCCTCCGCAGACCACCGTCTCCCCTCCTACCCGGCCGCGACTACCGACGCGTCGAGCCATTCGCTCAGCCCGTTGCAGCAAGCAGCTCGCTACTCGCGCGGACGTTGTGTCCTCTCTTCTGGACTTGAGCATGCTCCAGGCTTGTCAGGAGCGACTCACCCTCCATGTCGCTGCACTGCGTCGCCTTCTCACCATCCTCTCTGACCCCGATCGCACCCTCCCGATCATCCCCGTATGACTGGGGACCTCCACGAGGGTGTATTCAACGCTGTGGGATGACAAGACCCAGCGCTTCTTCGATTAGACGGTCCCCGACCTCCCTTTCTTCCTTACTCTCGAGCCGACTGATCGTCCCCCGGCGTCTCGTCGCCACCCCTCCTCCGCACATTTCGATGTGATGGAGACGGGGTACGACTTCATTCTCGGTACTCCGTGGTCTCGTTGGTTCCGCAGCACCGAGGCCGATTGGACGACCAACACTCTCGTTCTCAAAACGAAGTGTTGACAGATGTATCGCGTACCTTTCATAGGTACCACTGTGACACCACGCCCCGATCCTCCTCCCCCGGAGCCTTTCGTGCCCACACCATCTCCTTCTATCACTGTCACCTCGCCTCGGCAGTTCGCCCACTTCATCCGACAGGACGACGTCACCTTCTTTATGGTGAACGTGACGGATCTCTTACACTATGATCCACCCTGTCCCGACGCCGAACTCATCCCTCTGGAGCCAGATTCTCCTCCTATCTCCATGGCTCCCATCTCTACTTCCCACCCTCCGCCGTCCATCGAGTCCACCCCGCCGTCGCGCGCTGACGTTGACGCTGAGGAACTCGCACGATATACGGCCGACTTGGAGTCCGCTGTTCGTGACCTCATTCGAGAGTACCACGACGTTTTTCCATCGTCATTCTCGTACGCCGACATCCTACCGATGCGCGACGTTGAGCACTCCATCCAGCTTCTGCCTGACTATCGTGTTCACCACCAAGCACCCTACAGACTCTCGATCCCCGAGGCCACCGAACTCAAGCGTCAGCTTGAGGAGCTCTTGAGACTGGGTTTCATTAAACCCAGCAACTCCCCGTGGGGTGCACCCATCCTCTTTGCTCACAAAGCGGATGGAACTCTCCGTCTCTGCATCGACTATCGCGGTCTCAACCGCTACACGGTTAAGAACAACTACCCCATGCCTCGTTCCGATGAGCTGTTCGACCGCCTAGCAGGCAACTGCTTCTTTACGAAGATTGATCTATATAGCGGTTACCATCAGATCCACGTCGCTGCAGCGGACCAACCGAAGACAGGGTTTCGATCGCGCTTCGGCCACTATGAGTTTACGGTGATGCCATTCGGTCTCACCAACGCACCCGCTACCTTCAAGACGGCGATGAACGACATCTTCAGGGACATCCTGGAGCAGTACGTTCTCGTATACCTCGACGATATCCTGGTCTACAGTCGTACCCTTTAGGAGCACCTCAGACACCTCCGCGACGTCCTTGACCGCTTGCGCAGACATGGCTTTTATGCCAAGCTGAGCAAGTGCCGCTTTGCCCAGCACAAAGTGGATTTCTTAGGACACTACGTGTCTGACCAGGGTCTCCACATGGACGACGCG
>BFEA01000239.1:1780848-1796485 GCA_003427395.1 Chara braunii
AGTGGCCCGTCCCCACATCCGCCAAGCAGCTTCGCAGCTTCCTAGGCCTTACCAGCTACTATAGTAATTTCATCCAGGGATACGCTAAGTATTCCTACGTCCTTACCTCCACCCTCCTCCGGAAGAACCCGCCCTGGGTTTGGACACCCCTCCACGAGGACACCTTCCGCGCCCTCAAGAAGGCGGTAACATGCGCACCGGTTCTTCACCTACCCGATTTTGATCGCCTTTTTATCCTTACCACCGATGCGTCAGACTTTTTTGTAGGAGCAGTGCTTTCTCAGATCTTCCCCTCCTCTCCTGATTCCTCTCATCCTCGTATCCCTCGCTTCCCACCACCTACCCCTGCCACTGCTTTCCGACTGACGCCTACTCGACCAGCTACTAACCAGCCTTCTATTGACTATTCTCCTACCATCGCCGAGGACGGCACTGTCGAGTCTCGCTCAGGTGATTGTCCGATAGCCTTCTACTGCCCGCCGAGATAAACTACATCGCTGATGAACGTGAGGTTCTCGCAGTAGTTTATGCCGCTCGTCACTGGCGTCACTATCTGCACGGGGCACCGTACACGGTGCGCACAGACAACTGTGTTGTCCAGGCTTTTCTGACAAAGCCGAAGCTCACTCCTCGACAGGCTCGCTAGTGGCGCGACCTATCCGAGTTTAGTTTTACCACTGAGCACATTAAGGGTGAGACTAATCGGGTCGCAAATGCCTTATCTTGGCGCCCTGACCACGACCAGGAGCAAATCCATCTCTCTTCCATCTCGGTCACCACCGTTCATCACTCGGTGATCGACGAGTTTCGCACTCAGTACCGCCACTGCCCCGACTATCGCGACATCCACGCGACCCTTCGGAGTGGCAAGACCGTCCCGAACTACTCTCTCGGGGACAACGGTCTTGTGTACTGGCACGGTTCACAGGGCACCAGAGAGCCCCGTATTTGCATTCCCTCCACTGGACAACTACGTGTCCGAGCAGTAGCAGAGTTCCATGACCAGGCAGTCGCCGGTCATATGGGCTTCCACAAGACGTTGGCTCGTGTGAGCCGCCTGTATGTCTGGCCGAAGCGTAAGGACTTTGTGAAGGACTACGTCGCAGAGTGTCCCACCTGTCAGGAGGTGAACGGTGCGAACCACCTTCCTTATGGTTTGCTCCAGCCTCTTCCTATACCTGAGGGTCGTTGGCAGTCCATCTCGATGGACTTCATCGGTCCTCTTCGACCTTCGACCCCCCGCGGTCATGATGCTATCCTGGTCGTCGTCGACCCGCTTCACGAAGCGTGCATGCTTTGTTCTATGTTGCTATACCATCAGTGCACGTAAGGTCGCCGACATCGTGTTTGACCGAGTCGTGCGTGACCACGACTTACCTCTGAGCATCATATCTGACTGTGGCCCGCGCTTTACCAACCGAGTCTGGCGACGACTCCACGAGGTTTACGGCACCCAGCTCCGCTTCTCGTCGTCTTACCATCCTCAGACCGATGGTCAGACCGAGGTCATGAACAGGACTCTCGAAGATATTCTCCGAAAGATTGTTCGTGATGACCAGCAGTGGGATCTCCATCTTGCCCACGCGGAGATAGCCTACGACCACGCCGTCTCGCCAACCATGGGGATGTCGCCTTACTATTGCGACCTCGGCTATCACCCTCGTGTTCCCACGGACTTCCTTCGACCGTCGCAGATGCACCCCGACACGAGTTGTCCCGCGTTGGATGATTGGGTTGCACACATGACGTCGATCATGAAGACCGCACATGAGCACATAACCGCTTCCCAGACTCGCATGGCAGCACGTGCAAACCGATCGGGGATGGACCATCCATTCAAAGTCGGTGATGATGTGCTTATCGATGCCCGCCACCTACAGCTCGAAGCGGACACGCTTCGCAAGTTTCAGCGTCGCTTCTTTGGCCCATGCGACATTCTCCAGGCCGTCGGTTCTGTACTATCATGTTTTGGGTCACAGCCAATTTGTAATACTTTTTTCCCACGTCTTGCTAGCGCGATGGAGATATTACAGCTTGATACGGCTTCTAGCCCGGTCAACTTCCGTGTGAAGCTGCCCGACTACCTACGTCAGGCTCGTGTGCACGTTGTCTACCACGTCTCGTTACTTCGTCCTTACCGCAGACCGTCTAAGTGTTTCGTTGGACGACCATACGAGCGCCCTCCACCCATCGTGGTGGACGGCCACGAGGAGTTCCTCGTTTCAGACATCATGGGTCGCCGAGTCACTGACGACAACCCTCCCCATGTCGAGTATCTCGTACGTTGGAAGGGTTACCCTGATGAGGAGGCTACCTGGGGGCCCCTCGAGCACTTGCACCACGCTCGCATGTTGGTGCGTGCCTATGACCGTGCTCGTCGTGCTGGGTCGACTGCTCCCCCTCAGCTTGACCACCCTCCTTCTCCCTCGGCTGAGGAGACCGCTAAAGTCGAGCCTGCCCCTTCTGAGGCAGGCCTTCAGCAGCAGTTGGATGCTTCTAAGCGTCCACAGCGCACTCGTCGTCGTCCTGTTCGATACGACGATTGACTCTGACTTATCTTCCCACGTTTTTGACTTCTCAATACTCCATCCACATCAGTTTTGCTACTTCAGCTCGTCGAGGTTGCGACTCTTCCTCGACGACATTCCGGACTTCTCATCATGGACGTCATCGGCAGCTTCATGGACTTCGTCACGATCAACTCTGCCTAATTCAGACGTCGTCACTCTCTTACCACTTTACCTTATACAATACCCTTGTTGGGCTCTCCCTTGGTATACGCATAAGCATCGGGACCGTAGCATTGCCCTGGCTTCCCATCTTACGGATCTAGCTCCGACTTCCCTCACTTAGGAGTCATTTGCATGATTCCCTTACCCATCACCTTTCTACCCTCTGTCGGCCCTCACGCCCTAGTTAGGCAGCCTTGCATGCTTCATCTAGTATACCAGGCTCCCTTGATCCCTTGCATGGTCGACCCTCCATAGCGGTTACCCCTTTAGTTGAGCATTACCCGCCCTGATGATCTATCTGTTAGGGTCATTGGTTCTGTAAGCTCCCAATTCCCTACCCTTATTGAGCCTGATGACATGTGTTCCCCCTGTCACTATGTGTGGATGCCCTTAGGATTTTTCGACCCTTAGGCTGCATTCGCCACCCTCAGAGACCATCCCACCCTTTGGTTTGTGACACACTTCTCCTGTGACATATGCTTGACTTGTTGTTGCTTTTGCTCTCAGACTGAGGCTACTGCCTCTGACATTTCTAGGATTTAGTTGTTCTGCTTTTGCTGTTCTTAGGACTTATACACTAGTCAGCTTTTTTCAGATTGAGGCCACTGCCTCCAACATTCTAGGATCTAGTTGTCATTACTTTCTGCTTTCCTAGGACATGTATGCTAGTTAGTTGCTTCTGCTTTCCTAGGACATGAATGCTAGTTAGTTGCTTCTGCTTTCACTTAGGCTGTTAGCTGTGACATTGCTGTTTTGTGACATTTTCTATCCTAGGTTGCATCGCATGGACTCAGCATGGAGCTTGCTCCGCATCCTAGACTACTCAGGTTTTCTTTTCTTTGGTAGAGTTCCGATTCTTGGCGGAAGCGTGTTTGTATCTAGGTGATCCATCACAGGCCGAGGATCGTGTAGCGGACCTCTGGTTGGCCTGTGAGACCAGCCCCTTGGCCTGTCCTCACAGGCCTGTGTTGTATTCGGGGCAGTCCAGTCCAGGCCGGTACCTCTGTCGGTACCAGCCAGTCCAGTCCAGTCCYGTCAGTCCGCTGGGGTATACCCCAGCAGTTGTCTGTTTTCTGGCTCATTCTACATTCGCACAGTTTGGAGTACATGCGTTGGAGTCTGGCGTGGGAGCTGCGCTGTGCCATCTCGCTCCCCTTCTTCCTCCATCTCCATCTCTGCACCTGGTGGGTCCGCCACAGAGAGCGAGTCTGACTGCAAAAGATTGGTTCACCCTGCTACTTCACAACAATCAGGACCCAGAGAATCGCACACATTCCCCGAGTAACCAAATGGATGAGCAAGCCAACAACAGTCCAATGACAATCCCGACGAAAATATCTAAATCACCCTATAAGAATAGACAGATAGAGATGTTTTAAGCTGAAGCCCAAGTGGACCGGTGACGTTAGCAGTGGACAGCAACTGAATGGGACGCTGGACCTGGTTTCCAGCAAGCCGAGAATTCCACACCTGCCTTAGGGAAGACAGCTTACAAGGCCGGCCAAGGGAAGGGAAGGCTTCGGAAGATAGTTTCCAAAAGAGTGAAGACAAGAGTGGATTCACAATAGAACAGGCTAGCTTAGGGAGGGGTGTAGGATGGTACAACCTTCCTTCGGGAAGTAATCAATGCCGTCCTTCGGCTGTCCACACCATAAAGAGGGGGGGGCACATGAGTGAGTACCTATTGTAATCTTTCCTGACTTGCCAGTGGAAAAGGAACTGGACTGACACTCCCCAGAATGAAAAAGGAGCCAGAGCCCTAAGGTTCTGTTTTTCAAAAAGGGGGGGGGGGCGCATGAGTGTGTTACGATTCTGGTTGTTCGTTGCCTGAAGGCCAACACTCACTCACATAGACTTCTGCACATGCCCATACATACACAGAAGGAAGGGGAGAGGATAGGAGTATCACACCGCACAAGGAGATAGACACAGCGGAAGACTTGACCATGCGGTATGACCGGGTATACTGAAAGTGCAATTCACTCCACTCAATCCTCGCAACCAGTCATAGAGAAAAGCCGAGCAGGTCACATCCAGAAAACAATGAAACGATGATAGTTCAAACACAGTATCACACTGTTTATTAGTCCCGAATTGTCAGGATAACTTCAGTACTACAGTGCGCTGCTCAGAAATGAGCAGCGCTTCACTCCCCAACCCTGAGTAACACCCGTGACACCCCCTGAGTCCCTGAAACATCAAGCGCCACCCAAGTACAGCCTCCTGGGGGCAGCGCCACCCTGAAACAGGCCTCTGAGGCCAAGCGCYACACAGAGGATGAAGAAGAAGACCAGCGCCACAGTATCTGATGATGCCGAAGTGTCGGAAGACTTCCCGGGTGGAAGTCTGCAGCAGCGCCACCAAACCCTGACAAGATGTCCTCTGAGATGAAGAAGCTGCAGCTATGGCTGCAGCACAACCCCTCTGGGACCCCACTCCGGAGGAGAGTCCAGCAGGGCACCAATCTCTCTCGCCTCCAGCAGACCTCGATAACCCAGACCTCTGTCAGCCCCTGCGTGCTGGCAGAGTACAGCGCAGGTCCCAGCTATGGCCTGCACTCCGAAGGTCTGGCTATGCCCGWMTCCTTCCACGCTGAGCCGTCACCACTTCCGGTTCACGCGTAGCGCAGCAGCGATGTACTCGGTACCAACTGCCAAAAGCCCCGAACCGATGTGCCCACCCTACTTCTAGCCTACACCGACCTAGACCGGACTGACTGACCGACCGGTACCGTATCTGTTTCGGCCTCTCGGCCTCTACCGGACCCGGCTATAGGCTATAGAACTGTCTATTCAGAATAGGCCCATAGGGCCTGTCTGTCTAGGGGTAGCCCGGGTCTGCTATCCGCAGTTAGGGTAGCTGTAGGGAATCAGGTTAGTACCGGGCCTGTATTTTCCCGGATTTGCAGATATGTCCCTCAAGAATTTCCCTCACAGGTAGGTCTCTCGGTTAGCCCTCAGCCAAACAAAATTACGAATCTGTCCTACCTATAGTACAGCCTCGACAGAGAGAGGCTACGAGCAAGTCATTGCAAGTGAGTACCTATTGTAACCTTTCCTGACTTGCCAGTGGAAAAGGAACCGGACTGACACTCCCCAGAATGAAAAAGGAGCCAGAGCCCTAAGGTTCTGTTTTCAAAAAAAAAAAAAAAAAAAAAAAAAAAAGGAGAAGGCTCAGAAGGGCTGATTTTTGCCTGCACTGGGTGCCCTGTGCAGGTGACCTCCGGCTGACTTGCCCGAGCTCATGGCCCGGTGAGCTAAGTAACCGAGTTAAATATTTCAGTACTATTGATGGTTGTGTTACCCTCGCCAATGATTACTCCTGATGACCTCTGGAGATGGAAGCTAATTTGGCATCCAGCCCACTGCCTAACTCGGCTGGTAAAACTATCACCTGTTGGAAAACAGACCTGAGTTTGAATTCCGACAAATAAGATGAGTTAAGATACCTCTGAATTCACCTGGGGCCGGTCAGTTCAAAGATGATATCTCAAGGCTGTCACCCTTCTCAAAGGGATTAAAAGAAAAAGTAATTTCACACTGTCCTTTGAGACATCTGTTAAAATTGGAACAATGCAGAGAATATTAGCATGGGCCCTGTGCAAGGATGACACACATGAATCAAGAAATGGTCCAATTTTTTCACTATATAGGAGATTGGACGGGATCCCGAGGGCTTGGGAAAAACACTGAAGGAAAAAAAGGGGAAAAAAAAGAGGAGAGAAAAAAAATCACAACCACTCGTGCAGAAGCTTGTTATGAGAATAGGCAGTTCAATGCTGCTGTGAACCATCTCCTTAACGCATGCTGACATCAAGAGTTCATCTGGCCAGCGTTGCAGTTTGAGTAGGCCCTTAGGTATAACAGATGGTTGAAGACTACAATGTTACCATCTGAGAACTGGTTTGAATTTTGAACTCTACCAAGATTATCTTATCAAGGGGAAATTCCGTGTTTAAGTTTTGAGTGTTACGTTTTGCATTGGGCAAGGCTCACTTGCTTGTAATCCATCCTTCGCTTTTCAGAATTTAACAAGATTGAGTTGCTGTCTGTCTTTCTTCAATTTTTTTAAAAACTATTTCCCCTTCCTCAAGGTGGAGTCCATGGATTGACGCATCGATGTGGAGAGCCAGGTGGGCAAGGGATCAACAATCACCTTTTATGTGCGATTGAAAGCCATGGCAGCGGCACCAGAAAGTGACACATGTGTCATTGGTGATGCCAGAATGAGGGCAATCAGCCCAATCCAGTTACCGATAGAGAAGTTGGAGCTTCTGAGACGTCTAAACGACAGAAGCAAGACAGGTAATTTCCGAAGGATCTGCAATTTCGCTTTCCAAGATGGGGACTCTGTCGTTAGAACTCCTGGCACAACGTCTCTGTTGTGTCGAAATTGGCTCCCTCATCTTCTGAGGATGGTGGGCTGTTGTCAAGTCAGGGCCCTCTGCCTGTTGATGAATTGCGTCTCAGGTGCCACGACGAGTCAAAGACAAACATGCAATGTGGATGCGATACGCAATCGAGAGGGTGACGGGGAGGATGCTGCAGGAATCAGAATCTCAGACGAGACGCCAGTCAGAGATAACAGTTATTTGAGGGGCTCAATGGAGCTGGGCCCTAATGGTGTGACTGGGGTCCCTGCTCCATCCAGACAAGTTATTGGAACTGGTTCACACAGGTTCGATTTCGGTGGAGTATCCCGTTTCGGACAATGTGGATCGGGTTTCACAGAAGGGAGGATGCGACGGTGGGAGAAGAGGAAGGAGCAGAGTTTGCACATCAGGATGAATGACGACGGAGCAGAGGCCCAGGGCATCGTTGATGTCACTGGGGTCACTTCTCTGCCGAGGCAACACAGTGGAGCTTGTGCATATGGATCTGGTCTTTCCAGAGGGATATCCAATCTTGGAGGATGTGGATCACGTTTTGCAGGAGGAAGCATCCCAAGCCTGGAGAAGATAGAAGAGCAGAGTTCGAGAAGCAGGAAGGGCAAGAGGGCAGTGGCCCAGAGCAGTAGTAGCAGCGTTCAACAAGATCATTCAGCCTTGAGCCCCTGCCATCTGCCGGGTGGCAGGCCAGCAGCAGTCACAACGGGGTCGGACTTGCAGCAGGCAATCTGTGACGATGCCGTGTGTTTGGGGAGGGGCGTGCATTGCAAAGCACGTGTTAATAGAGTGTTTACACCACAGGCAGTCCAACCAGATCAGAGTTCAAACCCTGTGTCATTCACAGGTGCACCAGGAACAAGGGGACACATGGCAGAAGATGGCAGTTGGCCGGAAACCAAATGGCAACGATTACATGGGGGCGCTCCTGACACTGTCGACAGAGACACCGGAGATCAACCTGCTGAGATAAGCATAGTTGATTTGCAACATTCACCAGCAACACTAACCGGCCAGGCCCAGAGGCCCATAGCTACCAACATTGTAGACAGCTTGAGATCTGCCAGCTGTGATTGTCTTCTAGTAGCTAGAGGGGTGAGGGACAATCATACTCCTCCATCTGAGTGTCTCTCACCGATGGAAAGGGTAGCAGATGTGGAACGCGAGCCGGGTTGTCACACAGTACCAGGTGTGGCACTGTGTGAGAGTGTGATAGTGCCAAGGCCGAAGCTGCAGGCAGTGCCATCGGCTGCTCCTTTTGGTGCCAGGCATGGTGTTGACTATTGGAATCCAGAACAAATAAGTGGTGGTAATGCTGGTGGTGGTGATTGCCGAGATGGTAGCATCCCATGTTCAGGTCACACGACAGCTGATCATGATATGGCACAGCAGCCTCAGCATTGCCGACAACCGGGCATTGTTCAACACTCAGAGCGGCAATATGGAACTACATTACAGCAGCAGCAGCAATGGCAATGCTGCTGTTCACCAGCATATCAGCCACAACGCTCTCACAGACAGCAAGGACTGGTGATACATGAACAGGGGAGAATGACCAAGCAGGAGCATGTTGGGATCCGAAAGGAGGAGCAAATGCAGCACGGGTTGCAGGAACGTCAGCGCCAGAAACAGTTACAGGAAGAGCTACATCAGGCTCGGCAGCACCATCTTGATCACTTGCTTCATAAAGCGCAACTACCATCACAACCAGAGTTCATTACCAGGGATCGGGAGGAATCAAATGAACAGCTGTGGCAGAGGGAGATGCAGGCACAACAACAGGACGAGTTTCATAAAAGTCATCTAGAACATCCACTGTTTGAGCAACAAGGCCTGGGAGAAGGTGATAACCCCTCCTGCGCACTCTCGGCACCCCAAGTCTCTCTGAGAGCAGGACCAAGTAACAGAAGAGCCAAGACAAAGGATTGGCCTCGGATACTTCTTGCAGAGGACAATGCTATTAATGTGACAATCAGCATAGCCATTCTCGAAGGAATGGGTCTGACAGCAAGTGCTGTTTCAAATGGGGTGGAGGTCCTGCAGGCTTTGCGGATGGATACATATCATCTTGTATTCATGGCGAGTGTTCGGTGCCAAAAAACTCTTTATGTCATTTTAAAATTTTAATATGATTTTATTAAATTATTAGTAAATTATTACTAAATTGTGGAATTGTGTGTCTGTTCCCAGATGGGACTACTGTGATGGGGCTAAGGCAGAGCAGAGATGCTGGGAGAGAGAGGGAGAGTGAGAGCACACGCACACACTGATTCAACTCGACGCAGACTCGACAGGACCCGACGGACGCAGACACAAAGTGGCAAAGTCGCAAGGTTGCAATCTTGGATTCCGAACACAATGTTGCAGCAAGTCACACTGAAGCACAAGCACTGAGGCGGAAAACTGAATCCCCGAACTCAGCTTGAGTCGGGTCTTTAGTACCGGGCTCAAGTTGAGTCCCGAGGGCGGAAGTGCAATTTGCCTTGGTTTGGGTAGATTTCAATAGTGCCACAAATTCGAAAAGTAATAACAAGAATAGCAAGCCCAATAGCAGATTCTGCAGCAGCTACAGTTAATACGAATAAAGCAAATAATTGACCCATCATGTCATCTAGATAAACAGAAAAGACGGGGCTGAACTCAAAATCGAATAAGGACGGGACGGGGCCGATCACTGGTCAGAAAAGGAAAAGGGGAGTAATGCAAGTAGCAGGGTAATCCTATTGAGGTTCTTACAGGGGTGAGGGAATCAATGCCCAAGTAACAGGGTAATACTATTGAGGTTCTACAGGGATGAGGGAATCAATGCTCAAGTGACAGGGTAACACTATTGAGGTTCTACAGGGATGAGGGAATCAATGCTCAAGTAACAGGGTAATCCTATCGAGGTTCTACAAGGGTGAGGGTAGCAATGTTCAGGTAACAGGATAATCCTATTGAAGTTCTACAAGTAACAAGGCAGTCCTATTGGTGTTCTACAAGGTTATAGGTTGTCAGGTTTGAGAAAAATAAAAATAAACAAGGGGACCTGCCGCGGCTTCGCTCGCGGCAGACCAGGAGGTAGGAAGAAGAAGCGGGAGGCCGAGGTGCGAAGAAGGGAGAGGTAGATGCGAGGGAGGTGTCCATACAGAACGAAGGACTTCCCAGGTTGAAGAACGAATGAATCACAGAATGGGTCTGAAAAGAACGAACCAATCAGTTGATAACAATGTAGGACAAAAACAATGCTATGAATCAATCATTTGACAACAATGTAGAATCAAAACAATGGAGTCTTGAATAGAGCAAGAAGTGGAGTGGTTAGGGAAGTTGCGGGTGATGAAGGTGGAGGTATATGTGGTGAACACTTAGTGGCGGGTGATGAAGGTGGAGGTATATGTGGTGAACACTTTGTGGCAGGCAAAGATGTGGACGTATGAGTAGTAGCCGGAGTCGTGGTTGTCGACATGCTGTCGTTTTTGTCAGGGAGAGTTTTACTTTTTTTCGTTGGCGGCGTTGTCGTCGAAACACCTGTACACAGAACAATGGAAAGCAGGGAACAACAATGTGAGTATTGTGTCAGTATTTCTTTGCATACAACGTTCGTTGATTGTTTAGCATCGTTGGGAAGTGCAAAATGAATATGGGACGGGTCTCCGACACGAGAGGCAGTGACGTAGAGTTGGCCGTGGGCAAAGGCGTGTTGCTGAATATCGATTCCCACGTGTTTGATGGATTGGCCTTGGGATTTGTTGATAGTTATCGCAAATGCAGGTTGGACAGAGAATTGTCTTCTTTGCCTAGGGAAAGGGATGCTTTGATTAGTGACAGTCAATAGAATGCGTGGGAGGAGAACCGGTCGCAGCGAAGGAAGGGTGCGTGAATGCAGAAGCCTATTGTTGGTAATTTCATCAACGATCAAGCGTGTTTCGTTGCATAAACCGTTCTGCATAGCGATGTTTCGGAAGACAATAACGGGTGCCCCTTTTTTCATTTGGAGAATGTGCGGTGGTAGGGAGGGGAGGTCCAGGGTGTTGAGAGTGTTTGTAGAGACGTCAGGATAGTTGTCATTCGGGAGGAGTGTATCAGCACTAAGAGACGTGATCAGAGGCCCCGAAAATTGGTTTAATATGGTAGTGTTGAGGGTGGCGACTGTTTTGTTTTTGGGCGCCAGGATCAGGCGCTCAGCAAACCATAAAGGGTTGTTTGAATTTGTTGAGAGGGCAGGAAAGGTCCATGCAATGAGGTCTGTTGTTCCTCCATGAAGGCACAGGTGAGGGGGGAGTTCGATCTTATCAGGTGTTGTGTTATGTGGAGGAATAAGTTCGCCATTGCCGAGGCGCAGCAACCATGCGGCATAGTCGCGTGCTTCGGCGGTGTTGCTTTGAGTGAGTACACGCATAATTTCGGAAAGGTGGATTGTCTCAAAGCAACGCCATAGTTTAGAGGGTTCTATGCACGCGCTGATTGTTTGCGCGCGGGTTCTCTTTGTGATGACAGGGAGAATCTGTCGAACCTGCAATAACGATAATTTTCCCTCCAAATGGTTGGTCGGATGAACATATATCTTGCAAAGTCCTGTCGAGCGCTTCTATGTGGTATCTGTGCATCATTGGTGCTTCGTCCCAGACGATCACAGCGGTCATTCTTACGAGTTGTGCCAAGGTGTTCTATTTGGGAATGTCAAGAGTTGATGTTTCTGTAGGCGTGAGTGGTGCTTTGAAGCGAGAGTGAAAAGTACGGCCGTCGTCCAAAAGTGTAGCTGCAATGCCGCTAGATGCGACAGAAAGTGCTATTTGGTCATGGAGGTGTATATGCGCTAGTATGGTGTTGAGGCAGAATGTTTTGTCGGTTCCTGCAAGTGCATCAACAACTAGACAAAGGGGCTCGACATTTTCCGCAACATTAATTACACGTTGGAATACAACATGCTGTGATGGTGTGAGTCGTGGGAGATTTATATCAAGTGTACGTTGTAGCTCTTGTTTGTCATTTGATATCTCATCATCTATCAGCCTAGGAATTCCTTCTCGACGTGGTTTTTGTGAAATGTGAGTCGCTCCATTCCGATCTGCGGGAGTAGTGGGTTAAGGCCGACGTCTTCAAGTTCCTTCCCTTCTCTTTGCAGGCGGCTTTCCATGTCCAGGAGCACCATGGCTTTTAGAATGTCGTCTGAGACATGTGCTCCTACGGAAGTCGTCAATCATACGGTCCCAGTGCGTTTTGAATAGTTCATTTGGATCGGCTGGGGCACAAAGATCGTGCACCATCGGTGAGGATGACGTGAAAATAGCATCATCGTGAACAACATCGAATTGTGTGTTATCGTTGAGAAGACCTAACGCTTTGCATGCATTTTGGAATGTTGGACGGACCTTAGTGTTAACTATACGCAAGTTTTCGAATAATGTCGCACCGCGGGAATGAGGAGAATTGAGTAGCATACGGAGGTAGAACGTGTCACCTGCATTTGGATGGATGGTGTGGATTCGTCCAATTGTATTACTGGAGCGTTGTTTGAGAACCCACTCTTTCTTTTTCCGGTCAAATTGTAATCTATGAACCATGTCTTTATAGAGTGGTTTAATGTCTTCAGGATCATGGAGTCGTGCAACGTTTCACTTAAACCATGCGGTGAGTTCGGTTTCAGGGGGTGGATTGTGTGTTATGTGTTGAGCCAGATGTTCTCTAAAGTATGCGTTGTTTATTTTCTGTATGAACCGGTAGCGCAGTTACAGGAGGGTAGCGTTCTGATAGTGGAAATTCTAAGATACGCCAGCAGGCCTCAACGGCACCAATTGTTCGGATATTTTGATATGTCTGTATTTCGTCATTATTGTCAATCGCTTCAACGACCATTGCGCAATCGGGTCCTTTGAGAATATACTCAAACATGTATCGGCAAGCTGCTGTCGATGCATAAATCTCGGTATTGAGGTGACATTGATATCGCAAGAGGAGATAGGGGTTGTAAGGTACCACCCAGGAGTTATCGATCAGTTCATCGTGATGGACAATAGTAATTCCTCCATCTGACGGTGAACGGCGACGATAAATGGGATATCCTGTTTCTTTGTTCCAAGTGGTTCGGTCAGAAAAGTCTATGGGGAAGTAACGAGTGCAACGATCGTTGTGCATGCAGAAGCTTGCGGATTACGTGCACCACACAGGTTGTGGATCATGTGAGTTAAGACGAGGTCGCGCAATTCGGCGTTTTGCGGTAGCTCAGCACAAACGATGCTATCTATTTGTTCAGGTGTGGAAACCTTGGCATTTTCTTCAAGGAGAACGATTATGTGAGCGTGCGGGGGACCACATTTTTGGAACTCTATAGAGTAAACAAATGCAGCGGTCGCACCGAAAATATGAGAAGAGTGAATGTCATGTATGAGTTGTTGAAGATAGCCTTTAAAAACACGAGCTAGCAGATCCGGTCTATCTGCAGGCTGCTGACTAGGAAGAAGGGCTTGTTTAATTTCCGGCCAGTGGGAATTACATGTTATTGTACTAAAGAGGTATGGGGCACCGAGTTGTTGGATTGCAGCCATTGCATCTTGGTACCATCGATGCATATCACGAGGACCTCTGGTGAAAGTTGTAGGTAAAATAATACGTTGGCCAACGTTCTCAGCATTATCATAACGCATGAGATGATCACGGAGATTCTGGTAAAGTTCGACACGAATCTCTTTTTGGTGCAAACGGTCGAACAGAAGGCGTCCATTTCGATCTTTGCAAAGGCCATGCAGACGTATTCTTGAAAGAGTCGGGACGTATGAAAAATCGTTGTCCGTTCTATTGGACGTGTATTAACATGGAAAACATAGAATTCGCACGCTGTAATGTTGTGAATGTTAGTATCGGAACGTGTACCTTCAACAACCCATCCATTCTCACCTGACAGGAAAAGCATAACATAATGCAGCAGACCAAACGCTCGATTCGTGTAAGCAATAGCTACTGTGCCACCAGTTCGGCGATGTATCACAATTCACGCCTGAGAGGCTCGTCTCGCATAAGGATACAAAGTTCTTGCAATCCCTCTGGCCTGTTATATCTGCGCATATGTTCGGTTGACGTACGCACATCAGGATTGATAACAATTTTACGATCTTGTATCATATGGTCAAGAAATTCGGAGATCGTAATGAAATCTTGAACCCAACGGTTGGACCGGCAAAGGAGATAGTGTAGTTTTCATAGGAGGGATTATTTGTTGTGCTGTGCTTAGCGGCATGTCCAGCGGTAGATTGAATCCATGGAGGCGGACAGTTGTTGCATTATTTTGGTCAAGGGGATCGTATATGTAAATTTTAATGAAAGATGGCCGTTGTTTTTCCTGCGGCATGAGAGGTCCTAAGAACTGCCGCAGTTGTCCTTCGATTCGGAGCATTCCTTGCCAATGTCCGGTTGGAATTTGTGTTTCTTTGATAATCTGAGACGTGAGGGCAAGTGCATTATTGAATTGTCGGGCTCGTGATCGAAGGAGTCGGCCATAGCGATCGTCACTTTCCCACAAACGAAGAATCCGATCAGCAGGACTGCCCGGTTCAGGGTATGTCCAAAGGGGTGGTTCAACTTTGCCTCTGAGACAGCATATTGAAGTCCAAGTGCGTTCGTGGGACCACTTTTCCGCTTTGCAGTATGTGCAGCATGTTCTGTCACCAAGACTCACAATTTGGATTTGAAGTCGTTGAGCAAAAAATGTTGATGTGTAAAGACGTGCGTTGTGGATTCGGGGCTGAATATTATCTGCGTGTCTTTGTCTGTACCGACGCTGGCGCTCTTTGTGCATGTGTCGTGCTCTTTGTTCGGCGCGTTGTGAACTTTCAGCTAAAGCGAAGCGGATCGGATGGATGCACGAGAGTGTGAAGATATGAATATGTAAAGAATAAAGGAGAAAAGACATCACATCAACGACAAATGAAACGAACACGTGTCATTTGAGGAAATGTAAAATGAAATTATGTCACCAGCAAATTTAAAAGAAATGCATATCATGAGCGAGAAACGAGTGTTTTTTATAGGAAGGGGAAAAAAAGAAAGAACGAAAATTTAAAACAAAGTCGTATCATGACCAAGAAACGAAACCAACAGGGTCATGAGTGTCTTTTTTTTTTAGAAAGGAAAAAAGAGAAAAAACGAAAAAAAAGCAGCAAAAGGCTCAGGACGTCGGTATTTCTTTTTTCCCCAATCCCGACTCTAACCAAATAAGTTGCGGAGAGAAAAAAAAAATAAAAATGCATAACGTTTTTTTCCCCGATCTGGTCCGAACCTCCCCCTCGTCACATGCATCCCCCTCCGAGAGAAGAAACTCTCTCTCTCTCCGAACCTCCCCCTGTCGCCGATTTTAATCTCTTTTACTCCAATCCCGACTCCCTCCCGTGCCAAAGCCCCCTAGGATCCCGACTCGATCAGCAAACTTGCGATGCCAACCCTCTTCCCTTGCGCAAGTAAGTGTCTGTGCGTGCGCATGCGTATGTGAATACCCCGCACACACACACACACACACACACACACACACACACACACGCACACACAC
>BFEA01000239.1:1812935-1824420 GCA_003427395.1 Chara braunii
ACACTCAAGTGTCGGCTGACACGCGCCTTAAGGGTTAATCTCTCGACGCTGGACAACCGCCAAGTGCGGTTGAGAACCACACCCTCTTCTGCACCTGTCTCTTATACACATCTAGATGTGTATAAGAGACAGGTGCGGAGGAGGAAGCGTGGAAAGGGGGAACTGGTGCATGAGGGGGGAAGAAGATGACGAGGGGGTCGCGAAGTCGTGGGAAGGCGGGAAATGGGATTAGGTAGGCGACGGGAGGGAGAAAGAATTGGAGGGGGAAAATAAGAAGAAGAAGAAGAAGGAGAAACGGAGGGAGAAAGAATAAGAGGGGGAGAAGAAGAAGAAGAGGAAGGAGAAACGGAGGGAGAAAGAATCGGAGGGGGAGAAAAAGAAGAAGAAGAAGAAGAAAAAGAAAAAGGAGAAGAAGAAGAAAAAGAAGAAGAAGAAGAAGGAGAAACGGAGGGAGAAAGAATCAGAGGGGGAGAAGAAGAAGAAGAAAAAGAAGGAGAAATGATGACGTCAACGAGGAAGAAGAGGAAGAATAAGAAACAAGGAAAAAGAAGATGGGAAAAGAAAAAGGGAAGAAAAAAAATAAAAATTTGTTGGTCACTTACCTGCGCGTCGGTTTCGGGATCCATGACGTGGCAGCGACGACGAGGACAAGGAGTCGCCGACGTGGTGATATCAATGACAGCAGGTGCAAGGCGCTGACATGGCAGCGATGACGACGACGAAGATGGCGACGATGGCGATGACGTGGCGGCGCTGGAGACGATGTCGATGACATGGCAGTGCCGGAACAGGGAGGGAGGGAGGGCCGTTTGCCACTCCGATACTAGTGTGACGGGGTTAAGGCAGAGCAGAGAGGCTGGGAGAGAGAGGGAGAGTGAGATCACACACACACGCTCACTCAACTCGACGCAGATTCAACACGACTCGACGGACGCAGACACAAAGTGCAAAGTCGCAAAGTCGCAATCTTGGATTCCGAACACAATGTCGCAGCAAGTCACACTGAAGCACAAGCACCGAGGCCGAAAACTGAATCCCCGAACTCGGCTTGAGTCCGGTCTTAAGTACCAGGCTGAAGTTGAGTCCCGAGGGCAGAAGTGCAATTTGCCTCGGGGAATGAACTCGAAATCGAAGGTCCGAGCCTAGGCGCCAGAACGTCGGATGGCGCCAAGTATCGAAATTCGAAAGCGCCAGAGGAGGGATTTGAGAACGGGTGCCAACTGCAGAGGGCGCCAACAGTCAGGAACCAGAGATCAAAAACTCAAAAAAATAGAAGCCTGGCGGGTTGTAACCCGCGGACCAAGGATCGCGCCCTGGCCGAGTCCCTAACAACTATCGTTAGCAGGGTGAATATGGTCTCAGCAACGCCCAGCTGCACCGGAGAAATTGCGGTGCATAGCCTTGGGCTCGGTGACGGTACGAACCCGAGTGAGGCACTGGCTGCGCACGCATCGCAGCTGGTTGATAGAGGGAAAACGGCTTGGTTCGTATTGTTTTTCTTTTTCTTTTTTTTAGTAAAACGTTGTGGATGGTTGCGCCAAGAACTCTTCTTCTATGTGCAGTCAAGCTCACTGTACGCTGCTGCCCTGTGCTATAGCCGCGGACGACGCCAACCACTTTCTGAGTGCAATGCTTCCACTCATGGCTTCTGGGAAGGAGTCATTGGATAGCAAAATGGTATGACGTGCTATGCTATGCTATACTGTACTACGCTACCTTTTGTTCTAAAACGTTATGCCGTACTTTGTGAAATGTGAAAGGAAAAGGACGGGGGATGGGCAGTCTCAGAATGTAGTTGGAAGTCCTTTGTGGCACATGTTAAAATTGGAACAATACAGATAAGATTAGCAAGAACGACAGGCAAGATTGAGAATGTCACTGGAAGGCAGCATATGTACGACTGCATTGTGATACATGCTCAGTTGAGCGATGTATGTGGAGTCAAGGATCCGCAAAGTGATGAAAAGGACTCGAATGGACAATGCAGTGTCAGCGAAACATCAACAAGCAATGTACATCCAGATACATATGAAAATAGCACAATGTAGCACAACGGAAGACTCGAAGATATGACCTGACCTGTCAGATACCGACGCGACACCCCATCATACACCACACATGTGTGAGAGAGAGAGAGGATGAAAGGTCCCTCCTTGATCACGCACATGGGGGGATACCACGAATGAGGAGATGTGGGGAAGAAGCAAGACGAAGATCGAGATGAGGGAGAAAACCAAGATCGCAATAGCAATGTCCAAAAATGGTCTCCCTGCCGAATGTGCAATCAATGTCTGCCACAAAATGCCAAATCAGATCCTGGGCCTCACGCCCCGATGTAACCTCTACCTGTAACCTCTCTCTCTCTCTCTCTCTCTCTCTCTCTCTCTCTCTCTCTCTCTCTCTCTCTCTCTCTCTCTCTCTCTCTCTCTCTCTCTCTCTCTCTCTCTCTCTCTCTCTCTCTCTCTCTCTCTCTCTCTCTTTGAAAGAAGAAGTAGAAGGAAGGAGGGAGAAGAGATGGAGGGTGAGACGACGACGAAGAAGAAGATGTCGTCCTCCTCGTTGTGTCACCTGCAAGTAACTGCCGCCATGCACTAACTGTCGCCGTGCTCTTTCTGTGCAGGTCACTGCCGAGAAGGCCAGCTATGGCGCCCAGGTAGGAGCTCCGCCGACGCAGGTAAGGTCTCCACCTCACTCCCTACCTACACCTCTACCTCTAGCGCAGCGCTGTCGCGCTGCTCCAGCAGTGTGTCGCCCAAGAAGTGAGCTACTCAAACTGTCTGTCTGCCCTGGCCTGGCCCAGCTATAAGTAGTGTTGGGCCTCGTGGGGGTGCGTCTGTGTGCCTTTGGTCCTGGCCTCAATACGGTCTGCCTAGGTCCCTACCGGACGTCCAGGCCCTGCGTCCACTACCGGACGAAAGTGGACCTGGCCCGAAAGGGCCTGCTTGTGTCTGTACCAGGCCAAATACGTGGCCTTTGAAGAGTCTCGTGATCAGAATATACCTTGAAGTGCCTCCCAAGCAGGTAGTGCTTCCAGTGATCTCGAGCCTGCCTGAGAGCGCAGAGTTCCCGCTCATATGTCAATGTTGCGACTTTCTCTGAGGGCAGCCTGGCTGACATGAACTCTACGGGTCTATAGCCATTACTGTCATCTTGCTGCAAGACGGCACCTATGCCATACTCACTAGCGTTTATAGTGACAACAAATGGCAATGACGGATCAGCAACTTTGAGGACAGGGTACTCTATTAGAGCCTCCTTTAATTTCTTGAAGGCCGACGTGCAATTTTGGTCCCACTTGCAAATCGTCTCTTTCTTTAGTAACGTGCGAAAAAGTGGAGCAGCGATTGTGGAGAAGTCACTTACGAACTTCCTGTAATAGTTGGCCAACCCAAGGAACGAGCGTAACTATGTCAGTGTCTTAGGAGTTGGCCAGTCTCTGATTGACGCAATCTTACTGTCCTCGGGCCGAATACCGTCTCCGTCTAGTACATGGCCTAGGTAAAGGACCTCTGTCTTGGCCCATTCGCACTTCTTTGGGTTAATCTTGAAGTTAGACTCTCTCAACTTTGACCCTCATGCTCCTCGACGGTTTTGCTGAACACTAGGATATCGTCTAGATAGACTACGACGAACCTATCTAACCACGGCCTAAACAAGTCGTTCATGCAGCACTGAAATGTGGCCGGTGCATTAGTTAGTCCAAATGGCATCACTATGAACTCGTAATGCCCATACCTTGTCCTGAACTCCGTTTTGTACTGGTCGTCAGGATGAACTTTTATCTGATGGTAACCTGGCTTTAGATCCATCTTTGAAAAGTACTTGCATCCGTGCAATCGATCTAACAGGTCAGCTATGTGAGGCAGCGACTCTGCATTCTTGATTGTGATGGCATTCAGTCCCCTGTAGTCTATACACATGCGTAGCTCCCCTCTTTCTTTGGGACGAATGGAATAGGTGCGCCGAAAGGCAATGAACTAGGCCTTATCCATCCTTTTTCTAGGAGCTCGTCTAATTGCCTGCGAAGCTCCTCTGGCTCCTTAGGAGACATCTTGTAGACTGCCCCCTTAGGCGTTCTACTGCCAGGTTCTATCTCTATACGGTGCTGGATCGGTCTGGGCACTACTCCTGAAGGTGCTTCAGATAAGTCCTTGTATTCTTCCAGCAAACTGGCGATAGTAGAATGAATCTTTTCTTCTTCCTTTGGCTTGTCAGAAATCGGTCTAACCATAGGCTACGAACACCCGCTCTTCGAGCTGCTCCTTTCGCATGAGTTTGGCGAATGCAGGAGTGTTGCAGCAATGGGCAAGGGGGTTATCTACCCCAGACTCATGGTACAGGCGAACTTGCTTGACTTCGCCTGACGTACTAGGGAGCCTACACTCGTGCTCTCTAAAGTGCAGTGTGGCTCCTGCTGCCTCTCCCCAATCTAAGCCTAACACAATGTCAAACAAGAGACTCTCTTCTACGAGGAGGGTCGGGGAGTGCAGTACCTTCTCTATCTTATCGTCTTTCTCGAGGCGAAAGTAGGCGTGGACCCCCTCAACATACTCTTCAACAGGCATCCTGCTATTGTCTGCGAGGATGCTGACTACAGGTGCCTCTAATCGCTGGACCTTTAGATTTACCTTCAACTTTTTACGATTGATATAGCTCCTAGTCGCCCCGTTGTCTATCATGGCTCCTACTCTAGTTCTGAAAATTTCTACATCTGTGAGGATCAGATGCCCTTTACTATCCTTCTTCATCTTGGCCCAGGCTTGCCTCCTCTCTCTCAACTCCTCAACTAAGCCTGTGAGGGAAACGTCTAGAGAGACCCTAACACAAGCAGTCTCTGGACAACTCACTAGATGCCGGCCTGCAACCTCTGCCATGGAGATATGTGGAGTGGGAGACTCTACTTCGCGCGCATGCTTAGATCCACATACTCCTGGGGTAGGGGCAGTTGCAACCCCCACCGACGGTTGTCTTTTGCTGCCCCAGATGCAACACGGTTCCTATACCTAGGACAAAACTTTATGATGTGGCCTGGGTCCCCGCAGAACACGCATTATGAACTCTTAATGCGTTCTCGCCATACTTCCTCCTCTATACCCAGATCCTCCCAAGGTAGACCCTTGGGCCGGCCTGGGTGCCACCATCCCTGTCTGGGGGGTGACCGACTAAAACGCTGTCGAGCGCATCGGTCCGGCACCGCACAAGGCAGCGCGGAACGCTCCCGACCGCGTCACGCAGGAGTTGGTTTTAATCCTCGTCGCGAATAGACATGGAGCTTCCGCAAGCCGCTCCGGCTGAGTGTGCCAGCCATACCTCTCGCGAGCCCCTACGACAGGATAGGGCCTACGCGAGGCACGACTTACCTCAACCTTACGGGAGTTGTCACCTCCCTTCGGTGGGCGTATCCCCGTCGAGCTACCAGTCCATAATACGAAAGCTGATCAGTTGCAATCGCAGAGGCCGAGGGTGTTTCTCGTTCGTTGTAGCATAGGGGGTACGCGCGGTAGTACGCCTCTATCGAACCCACACGCGAACCGACATCTTGGGGGGGCTGAGGTCCCAAGCGCGACTCATCGCCGGTCGACTAGGACGCATCCCACACGCCACGCGCACACCACTATAAAAAACATAAAAATAAAAACACACATACACACACATGCACGAAACGAAACAACGCGACAACGCTCCTAGTCCCTCGGTAGCCATCCCATAACTTTCTGACGCGGAAATCAGATAGGCGTTGCGTGCGAGACTTAGTATAAAACCGCGCGGACGCAGAGCCTACTCATATCGACTCACAATGCAAGTGTGTGCAAGCAGTCGCAACGATGGCGTACTATGTAGTTCCCATAATCAAGCGGTCCCTCGTTAATCTCGAGGGTCGAGTTCGACACTCAAGTGTCGGCTGACACGCGCCTTAAGGGTTAATCTCTCGACGCTGGACAACCGCCAAGTGCGGTTGAGAACCACACCCTCTTCTGCACCACCCTGCGGAGAGTGGGTGGTACACAGGTTTATACCTGTTGTGGCAATCGTCTCTTATGGCCCTGGAGACCAGCTCCTTCCCCCTAGGGCCTAGAAGCGAGTCAAGGTTTTGACGGCTGCCACGGACTACAACGTCCAACTATAAAAATCTCTAAAAAGCAAAGGATAAGGGAAAGTCTCATTCCCCTCGAAAACATAATATGTTCAACCCTTACGCTCGGTCACAATAGGCCGCACGAAACACTCAAGACATATATATACACATATATATACTACGATTTACCGGGCAGTTCTATTTGACGATATATATACACATATATATACACATATATATAGAGGGTTATTAATATAGGATGATCACTCCTCACAGTCACAGTGGGACTCCTCTTAGCCATATACATATGTATGTGAGTGCAGGCAGTCAAATCCAAAGTCCGAATCACCAAGCATACCTGCAATCACATCAAAGATTCAACCAAAAAGTCCATACACTACACGGGGTCAACTTCAACCATTCTCTGCACCCACAACCCTTGCTTTTAGCCATACAAGCTTGTCTCTTGTGCAACTCCTCAAAATAAAATACTCAGTACTTTTCTTTAAATGACCATTCAAATAAAGTCCGGGCGAAAACACAACAAAACAGTTCAAATCACAAGGCTAAAGCCTTTAGGTTGAGTGGCGGGAGTGGATTGAAGTTGAATCGTAAACCGACGAATCGGCAACCGACCTGTTATCAGTGATTAGAGAAGATGATCCTCGTAGGATCAAGCTGAATCTAGCCTGAATCCTGAATCAATCGATCAAGAAGACATGTAACATAAGACAGGCCAATCCCCAGGCTAGATCTTATAAGTCCATGGAGAAGAATCCCCACATCCCGATCTCACTTAAATCATCCTAATTAACTAAGCCTAAGTCGACCTCTAAGCAAGTGTCAAAGAAAAGGTAGACCCGGGCAGCATCCTCCCAATCCAAGGTGGATCGCCAGAATCGCCACCTGTCGAAATATAATCTGACTCCTCTAAACTAGGAAAATTTCGGCAGCGCTTCCCGTAGGAAAAGTGCCTTTCCAGAATTTATATCAGCTCGAATATGAAAACATAAATAATCTTTAACTTTCCAAAGTCAAATTTTGTCTAACTCCCTGAATTAGCAGAAATTTGGGCAGCACTCCCTTTTTAGAAAAGGAGACTTCCCAGATTTTTACTAAGCCATATAAAACTTAGACAAGTTGAATTTTGAAAAGTCAAAAGTTGACTAACTCCTTTGATTTGCAGAAATGTTGGCAGCGCTTCCCGTAGAGAAAATAACTTACCAAAATTTATACAAAGCTAAGTTCAGAATTTTAAAATTACTTTGACTTCTCAAGGTCCAATTTTGTCTAACTCCCTGAATTAGCAAAAAATTGGGCAACACTCCCTTTAGAAAAGGAGGTTTTCCAAATTTTTACTAAGCCAAAAAGTCAGAAAAACTAGACTCTGAAAAAGACAAAATATGACTAACTTCTTGGTTTTGTAGAAATTTCGGCAGCGCTTCCCATAGAGAAACTGGCTGACCAAGATTTAAACAAGACCAAGTATAATAAAAGATCCCAGAAAATGCAGAAATTGACCTAAGTAAAAAAAACTTAGCTCAGAAAATGCAGGAATTGAATCTAACTCCTATGACTCTAGCACGTGGCGAGCAACTAAAGCAGCTACCTATCAACTGAAACTCGGACTAAGTAGTAGTCGCACTCAGTCTCATGCAGGCCAAACCATAAAGGTAAGTCTCACCATCCCCAAAGTCATCTTAACAAACAATAGTTCATAATCGTTCAATGATTTAGCCCTTTATACCCAACTTACATAAGGCGTAAAGTCAGGCCACCTAAACTTATGGGACGTGCCTGACCCAGCCATTGAGTATACACAGAACAGAGGGCACAACTACTTCTCTCTTCTTTGGGCATATGACTAGGCCATTCTAGTCGCCCTGAATTGTTTAATAGCCAGGTTGTATATATCTCTATGAACTTAACCTTCAAAGCGGGCGTAGGACTGAGCCATTCGTCTTGGAAACAATGCTCAGTCGGCCCAAGTTACCCTCAGTTATACTCTTGGGCCGACTGAGCATTGTTTCTAAGACGAATGGCTCAGTCCTACGCCCGCTTTGAAGATTGAGTTCAGAGAGATATATACAACCTAGCTATTAAATAATTTAGGGCGACTAGAATGGCCTAGTCATATGCCCAAAGAAGAGAGAAGTAGTTGTGCCCTCTGTTCAATGTATACTCAATGGCTGGGTCAGGCATATAGATCTGTGTTTGCCATTCGTATCAGGCCGTCGAATTGGACAGAGGTTGCCTTGGCCCCTATTGGAAAGTTCTTACTAATAAAGGACCGCGCCTTGCCGTTGAAGTCCCTATCTCTTAGGGACGGGAGGGACCATATATTGGAAAAAGGCATTCCGAGTACCGTCCCCCCTCCTTCTATCGGGGAGAGGCCAATCTCCATCCTGTCCCCCTCCCTTCTCAGCGGGATGGCTATCACCCCCTTCGATCGGGTGAGCGGTTTTTCATATTGACCCCTTTCTACTAGGTTCCTCATCTTATCCTGTCTCCGAGGTTCCTCTGATGGTTCTGTTCTTTCATTTTGTGGAGCTGCAGCCACACTTTGTTCGGGCTTGTTCTGTTCAGGCTTGTTCTGTTTCCCTCCCTCGTTTGTCTCTGTGTTCCCCTTCCCCGAATCGTCGGACTTTGTTTCTGCAACCGGGGGGCAGAAATGCAAATGAGCAATATGTCTCACGCGCTGGAAGATTTCCGCCCACGAGGTGTGCGGGGGGGGGCCACAGTCCAGGGCTTTCCTCAAGGTTGGACTGTTGTCCAGCATATTAAAGCACTGGACGTATGAGTGGTCCTAGAATTATGAGGAGGCCCCTGTGTACTGGGCCTGGAGCCCTGCAATGAGCCAGTCTGCTATTGCTTGCAGTTTCTGTTCAGTGCTCATGTCTGCTGGCGGAGCTTGATCCGCGGTTCCATTTTCATCGTGGTCTCTTTCCTTCATTTCGATATCCGGCGGGGGGGGGAGGGAGGTAGGAGGTTCTTCGATCTCCATGGGTTGGGGACCGAAGGCGTCGCTGAAGTGGTCTTTTAAATCTATATCTGTGTTCCCAGCCGGGGACTGCTCGGTCTCAGTCTGGGCCTGTGGGGGGGGGGGTAAGGTCTCCTTTTGCGGTACTTGAAAGTGAGCCGTCGAGACCCTGTATAGGCGCTGGAGGATGTCCTCCCACGAGGCATGGGCTGGGAGACCTTTGTTTAGTATGTCTTTGATGGAGGGGCTGTTTTCCAGTGCTGCTACTAATTGTACCTGTGCCCTTTTCCAGAAACCTTGTGACGCCCCTTCATGCTTCTGCTGCAGCCCCCTCATGACCCAATCAGCTATTCCCACGACCGTGATCGGTGGTTCTCTTTGTAACGAAAAGGCCACCGGGTTGCTGGGTCCTTTTTGCCCTGGTTGCCAGATTTCCCCATAGGGGTCTGCATTTCCGTCAACGGACTGCTGTGATACAGTGATTTCTCCTGAGGCACCTTCCATGAGTTGCCCTTGTTGTGGCCATTGCTCCTTTGGAGCTTGCTCTGTTGCTGCATTTGTCAAGCGGTCCCCAAAAGTCACCTCCATCGTCTGCCCATGCTGGGGGGGATGTGGGCCAGACCCCTCGCTGCTGTTTTTGAGGGTTGTTTGTTGCTCTATTTGCTGGTTCTGATCCTCATCCCTCTCTCCTTCGCCCTCTCCCTTCCCATCAGCTAACACCGCAAATCTGTTTTGATTTGCCTTTGATATGGTTTTCTCGGTCTGATCTGCGGCTTTCGTTTTGCTCTGGGGGGAGTGTGTTGCCCGGTCCTGATAGGCCGCCGGGTCCGGGCCCAAGGATACCTTATTCGTAGTTGTTGGTAGGGGGAGCTGCAGTTGCTGAAGCGTGGCCTGGCTCTGTGGAGGGTCTGGTACTTGAAGGTGCTCCAGGGTCCCCTTCCCCTTCTTCAACGTAGCCGTTGGTGGGGGGGGCTGCTGTTGTTGGGGCGTGGCCTGGCCCTGTGGAGGGTCTGGTAATTGTAGGTGCTTTTCCACCGTTTTGGGGGGGGTCCATGTGGCCATCGGTTTTGTTTTCCAGTTTGACACCCCCTGTCTGTCCCATATCCATCCAACAGTCTTACCATCTTCTCCTTCCTTGTCTATATACACCCATCCMTCGTGCCSTGGATCAACCGTTCTCCAGTGTGTGATGTGAAAGGGGTCCCGGGTCAACCTGCCTGTGGCCCGTGTCTGATTGATCGGATGGTGAGGGCAGGCTGGGTCTGTGTACAAGTGGCCGTAGGCTTGGCACTTGAAGCACCACRGTCTAAGCTTATGGGCTGTGTGCACCTTGTACTCCCTTTCCCCCACGCGGAAGGGAATGATGTCATCAATGCAGAAGGGCTRCCCCTCCGGGAGACTGAGGGSCAACATCAGATAGTCATCGCGGCGTGCCACGTATGGGGGGAGAGGGTCTATAAAATCTACAATGTCATATTTCTCCCCMAAATCTTGCACAAAGACAGCMTGGATCTCWACGGSAATGTGGCGGAATTCGACCCAGAAGTGTTCCGCCATCATCTGTTCCCGCCTCTCCTCCGGTCGTTGTTGTCTAGGCGGGGACCAAGGATATATTCGCACTTCGGATCTCTCGCATCGGATTGTTCGCCACCCATCCATGATTTTCGTATCCACCTCGTGTCGGCAGATGACCGTGATAGTAGAAGCAGATAATGGTTTGAGCAGGAAGAGATCATGGGCCTCCTCCACATTACCTTTCAGAGTTGTCAGCCAGCCCCGAATCCAGCTCACTTTATCATTTGTGGATTTGAAGGCCGCATCGTCATGGAAAACCCAGTTGCTGGCATGTCGTATATACAACTCATTCCTCACCTTTACCTTTTCTGCAGGGAGAGCTTTCACTAATGCCGACCTTCCATTTTGATTGATGACTTTAGATTCTGACGGGGAGAGCAGGCGTGATAGGAAGAATGCACTGGCCGAGGAGAGGTTGTCAAGTGGAATCTTCCACTCCAATCCSTCCTCTTCCATTGCAGGTCTCATGATTGTAATAGTCTCCCCGGTGTGGGGTTTTCGAAGGCGAGCAGCCCATGAGGATTTTGGGTTCCCGGGAGTGGGCTGTGTGGGCTGTGCAGCGTTCTGTGTTTCCGGAACGAGGTCCGCCGGTGGACCTTTCGGACCTCGGGTATTGCCGTTAATCTTTGTTCGGCGTGTTGCCGCATAGCTCCGTGGTACATGAGGGGGGCGGGTGATTTTTTCTTCTTTTCTCTTTGTCCTTTTGTTATCTGCCCAGCCATAATGAATCCCAGCAGTGGACTTTCCTTTTTTTTTTTTCTTTCTTTCCCTTCCTTTTCTTACCTCGGTCTTTCCCCTTATCTTATTTGTTATTTCAGGGAGTTCGTAATTTCCTTAGTTCATTCGTGTTATTC
>BFEA01000239.1:1837016-1847078 GCA_003427395.1 Chara braunii
ATGTTTGGTCTGAGTTCAACCATCGGTTGGACTAGCTATCAACATTCTAGCAGTCTGTTTCGCTACTTGCTACTACGTGTGTAAGGTCAGTCCTTGTCAGGTCAGTCTTTGTATCTAAGTCTTCCCTGCGCTATTCAGCACTTTTGTATGTATGAGAATGCACATTGTCTGTCGAGATTCTTCTCTCACCGCATTGTCCATTTCAGTCCTTTTCGTCACATTGCAGTTCCTCGGTTATTACAAACATCACATATCTGTGCATGTAACACTAGCACTCTCTCGACTTGTTTTTTTTTTTAAAAAAAAAAAAAAAAAAAAAAAAGACTACCTAAACTTATAGAATAGTCTGACTAACTTGTTCTTAAATAAGATAGTAATAAGGTATAACCAAATTATAACCTTTGGGTTCGAGCATGTCCGAGGAATTGGGCCAGACTACCTAAACTTATAGAATAGTCTGACTCTCTGCCTGGTTCGTTCCTCTCTGATCCAATCTGTGTGTGGCATGGAGCCGAAGCCACCCAAACTTATGGAATAGCCTGACTCTCTGCCAAAGTTACTCCCTCAAAATAGAAGCAGGAAGAGGCTGAACCACCTAAACTTATGGAATGGCTCATACCTCCTCGTTCAAAACCAAAGAAATGAGAAAGCCCAAGTAAACAAGGCAACCAAGCCACCTGAACTTACAGGATGTGCTTGGCTCCTGAAAAGTCAATCACGGTCAACCCTCACAAGTCAGAGCAACCAGACCACCTAAACTTATAGAATGGCCTGACTCTCCATGCAATTCTACAGCACTGGGTCTCCCCAAACTTTATGGGGACTTCCCAGCGTCCAAAGCAATAAGACCACCCAAACTTATGGAATGGTCTGATGCTCCAAGCAATCCAAAATAAACACAGCATTGGGTCTCCCCAAACTTATGGGGACTTCCCAGCCTTAATGACCCAGTCAAACTTTAAAGCAATACTGCCTTCCTCCCAACCTTCCCTCAGATGCAATCCCACAATCTGCCTTCAGTCAAACAATAAAACTGAAACTAACATTGCACATGCATTCCTTTTACTTAATCTGGTCTATGTCCTGAAGTCAAAACTGAAAGTCAAAGTAGAGATACAGACAATATATATTCAGTCAACCATAGAAAGAAATACAGATATGGGCTATACTGGGTTTATAAAGGGAAAGCAATGGTTACCTCTCAGTTCCCTGCCTCCAGAACTCCTCCTGAGTTCCGGCAGAGCTCCCGCAATCGGTGGGCTGACTCCCCACAGAGTCTTGCTGCGGTCCTACGGGTTGCAACCCCGCCTGCCGCCTTCCTCTCGTAACCAGGACTAGTCTTAGATTAAGAAAGGCAGAAGATAGGGGTTTGAGACTCTCGAGATACAGGAGAGGGACAGACTCAACTCCCAGGAGAGGGCGTTGACATCTGGATACGCCTGAGGGCCCCGCAATGATGGCCAAAACGCGCATTCGCTGATCAGATTGGACCCAAACTGCTGACCATTGACTCCCTAACAATCTTTCAAATCGCTGCAGTAAGCCCCCTTCAACAACTTCTATTGCTCCGCAGAGCTTCGTTGACCGAGATGCACCGGCCACAGTTCAAAACACGGGTTGTAGGTAAAAAACTCACCCTTTCTCATTTCACAATGAAAACGGCAGTGTGGTCTAGCTGGCCATGCAGCAAGTGGAGTGCGCGCAGATGTTGGTCGTGTAGTCTTCATCAAGCCTCGGCAAGCATCCAGTCTATGACTGGACAAACGCTACTCCGCACAATTGGATGGGTTGTGTACCGGCCTGCCGGATCAGTCAGCAGGCAGATTCCTACCTCGCTATTCGCCTGCAGTTAGTCGTCCGGTGGGATAAGCAACTTCCCGGCCAACAGCTAAGCCCGTACCTTTGCGATCACCTCTTGCTATTCCAGCTTCACCCGACAGATACACACTCCTACAATGGTAGTAGTTAGCCCAGACTTAGCAAAACAGTACGAAGTACTGCAAAGCTTGTAGTACCACAGTCCCACAGCAGCCAAATTGCACAGCACACCGCAACAGCACTCAGCGGAATACAGCAACATCCAAGGCACAACTACAACAGCATGGCGGGCAAAAACGCAGTACCAACCAAATGACACTTAAATTCACGGCTGCGGCAGTATGAAGATTTAATCAGCAGCCGTATTTACAGCTCATACTGCAAAAATCCAGTGGTGAAGTGGCGAGTTGGTTCGTACTCACAAGCATCTTCGCTCCGTTCCACACAGCTTGCTGCGCCCACCGCTACCCTCATGTTACTCCAACCATATCTGAGTGAGAAAAATCGGAATGGATCTTCCTGCTAGAACGCAGGGAGATTCACGCAGGTGTCGAAAAAACTACCAAATACCGAGTAAGCCCGTCCCTTAGCATCTTTCCACCCGCCAATCCGACGCTCCTGTTCGATTCACCAGGGACGAGACCCCGGGATTGATCTCTGCTTTCACCCGATTCCAACAAGGAATGGGCATCCATAGCCCGCCCGGATCCGCAGTTGGTTCGGATCCCGTTCAGGTTCGTGTAGGCTCCCCTCTGTTATGACGGAGCGACTTCGAGTGCGGAGGGAGCGGTCACTCGAACAAAGTCACACCAGTGCGATCACAATTACTATCATCAATGAAAGGTATATGCAGAGAAATAAGAAAAAAAATAAATAAAATAAAAATAAAAATAAAAACGAGGGCGTACACAGGAAGGTACATCATCATATTTCCAAGATTTATTGTTTCTTCTCTCAGCGCACTGTTTTTCCTTTGCTATCTCTGTCTACTAACATCTCCTTCAAATCCAACTTCGCCATGCGCTTCATCCGCCATCAGACCATCCAAATGCCATTTTTGAGTAACCAAAGGTGGTCGAGAAACGAGCGAACCACTTTCTTCCTATCTGAACTTCCTCTCCCTCGTTGCCATCACCGATTCTTTTGCGCAGTCCAATCCTATACTAACTCGTATCCTACTGACCCAACACCCGAACTGACTCCGCCATTCAATTCGGAATGGTCGAAAACCCCCGTGTAGGATCACTCCTCACCCGATTTCGTCCGGAAACGGGCATGGGGCACACTTTTCCCTCTTCTTCTTCCTTGTTCCCACCATCTCCGCGCAGTCCTTTCTCTTTCTATCTTCTATTCTACTAACTTTCATCTAAAACTAACTTCATAATCCTACTCGCCCGGCCTTAAAACCCCTATCTACCATTTTTCCCCATACGTTTTCATTGAGGAATAGGAGAGAAATCCCTTCTCCTATCCCGCCATACCCACCTCTCGCTCCGCTCGGCCATTCCATTCTACGAATGCATCCCGGCACGAATCCGGGTCAGGTTCAGTCACCCTCATATGCTGCTCGTCCCATCCTCCTCTCAGCCAGTCTCTCTCCGGAGGCTTAGCGCAGCCCGCCCTTCCTTCTTGATCCGCTACAACCACATTCTTCTATCGCAGTGTCTTCCCTTCCTCCGCCTGCACCTGGCGCAGCTCCTCGTCCAGGTTCAGTCCTCTCTCCTTACTGCCCCGCTCCGTTGCCTTAGTACCCTGTACCTCCGCTACCTCGCCTGTTGCTGCTAGCGCAGCACCCACTGCCCAGCTATATGCCGTTAGCCCCCGCCACTCTGAGCGGCTTTGAGCAAGGGCTGTTGCCATTCAGAGAGGGGTTGCGAGACAGAAGGGGAGGTATAGTGACTGGCCCTTCGGAGAAGCTCGGTCCTCATCCTGCCGGCTGACACCCGACAGGTATTGCCCGCCTGATGAATCGATCAGCCGCGGCCCTGGTAGTAGCAGCAATATTCTGAAGTCCGAAATAGCGGTGACTCCTATATGCCCGTCCCTGTTGCAGCCTGCAGCCCCCGCCCTTAGGACGCCTACTCCCCTGCACTCAGGCATCTCGCGATACGGGCAGCGGGCCAGTCACCAGTGGTCATGGAAGTCTTTTTTTTTTTTTTTTTTTTTTTTTTTAACAAAGAACGTCGCTCCGTCTATTGGTGGGGAGCATCACCTGCTGGAAAACGGGTCCAGCGTCCCATATACAAGCTGCATGAAATATGTCAAGAAAGGGATGAGGGGGGTTCATGCCAGCATTGATTACCCCGGGGTCCGGGGGATTAACTGAGCAGGGGGTTAGAGAGTGGGAGGGGAGAATCTCTTCACCCGAAAACAGGCGCCAGATACTATCTATTACACACTAATTCTCCCCTCCTTCCAATATTGATGACCCTGGGAACCTGAGTATAGAACTGCACACTTTTGTCCAACACACTAGATCATCCTTTCCCTGAGCCTTGATGAGTCAGTGACCATGCCACAGACAACCACACCTGAAACCTGGCTTAACTATCCCTACTTTCATCCATCCCTGCAATACCATCCTAAGTCTACTAGCCTGTTTGGGGGGGGAGGGAAAAAGTCAGGGAACTCTTGGGCAGGTCTCATTGGGATAGCTGTGTCATGTCAATCTTTGTCCAGTCATTGAATAATAGCCGGTAGTCCCTTTCTAAATCCTCCCCTGTTTTCTGTCCTCCTTTCCATTCCACTTTCCCTATCCTTCCACCTTTGTCCCCTCCCAGCCAGCTCGAGCTGAAGTTCTGGATTTTTTGTTGGATGTCTCTCCTTGAGAGTATTGTCTGCGTCTGTAACTGAGTTTTGACTGTTTCCCATTTCAACAGTAATTTCTGTTTGGATCTGTTGTTTGATACTGTCCATGAATTCCGGACCTTCCAGCCTTACTCGTTCCATTTCGTAGGTACAGCGCCTTCGCCAAAGAGCCCAAAGCACTGCCTTGCGTCCTAGTTTGAACACGTTATTAGTGAAATTGTCCGACCCATTATTGGTCCATATTTCACAAAGCAGGGCTTTCCAGTCCCACGGCCATGGGGTTTGCTTTTCTAATTGGTCCCAGATTTTGTCCCACCATCTCCAAAGCCAAATTGCTCTTGGGCATTGGAGAAATATGTGCTCGATCCATCCCTGCCATACCATCCTAAGTCTACTAGGCTGTTTGGGGGGGGAGGGAAAAAGTCAGGGAACTCTTGGGCAGGTCTCATTGGGATAGCTGTGTCAGTCTTTGTCCAGTCATCTGCTAAAGAATGCAACCTACGCCCAGCTGTCGTGACCTCCTTGAACGGGTGAGAGGTCCCAGTCTGTTGCAGTGTCTGAAGCGTGGGTCTTTGGTAAAGCGGATCCGGCGCTGATCTCGACGGTAGTAGCAAATATTCAAGTGAGAACTTTGAAGACCGAAATGGACCGGGTTCCATACATTCAGCCGCTGCCGCCCTGCGGCCTCGTCCTTGTCGCTTGCTCGGTCTGGCTTTGCTTCTCCGGCCAGCGTTTCCCCCGACAGTAGCGGACCCGCAGTCCGCTGTTTTGAGATATGTCGTTGGTCCCCCTCCCCCCCTTGCTGCTGCCTGAGCAGCTCCTGTCACTCATAGGGGAGGGGACTCAGGGAGAGGCACAACGACTGACTCCTTCGAAGGAGCTCGGTCCTAATGCTATCGGCCGACTCCTGGCCGGTATCGCCCTCCTGCTGTAGCAGGTATCGCGCCTGCTGGCTGGTGCGGCTCCCGCATGTTCCCTTGTCGGAGGCTTGAGCACATACGTGGCTGTTACGGGGTTTCCCGTGAATACAATACACCCCCACGCAACCTCACCAGGCCCGAACTATAGGTCATATACAATCAGTATTACCGGGCCTTTCTTCCTCAAGTGCAATTACAGACTCAAACCCTGACCACACCGTAGTCCCCTTTGTTGAAATAAAGAAGGCGACCGCTAAAACCCGGCGTCGCGCTCAGGTCAGAGAACACCCGACACAAGGGAAAATAATACAATAATAACTGATAAAAATATTTTGAAGCTTTTAATCGTCAGAAGACGATGACCAAGGGAAAAGGAGCGGCTAGTACCGTTCTAACGCCACCGATGACAAAATCAAGGGGGGATAGCCCGTCGGACCCTCGACCCCTCAGTCCCGTTGTCGACGTCGCTCTCTGCACGTACGCATAGGTCTCAAATAAACACACTATTCAGGAGACATGATCCGTTTAATCCTAACTTACTTAGACAAATAAAAATCTGGTCGGCGACCACGCCGGCTCTTCAGTCATCAAGGATAAAAAGAGATCACGCACGCCTTAAGTCTGCTCGCCCACACACTCTCTGCTCTAGTTAACCAACCAGTCAACGTAAATCACAGACACAGCCGCGCCTCGCGCGGAATACTTAATCTTTAAACCAAACTTATTTTCTGTCACTTGCAAAAACCAGGGCGGATACCCTTGTAAGAGTATTTGCACCGACAATGCGGACGGTTAGACGGGGGACCTCCCCTTCCTCCCGCTTGGCGGTTGCCATTGTCGCCAAACCCCTGGCCGCCTTGTCCTCTGCCACCTTGGGCCCGACCATTCTGGCCGGACTGTTGTCCTCCTCCTTGCAGCCTCCCTTCGGCCGCGACAGCAGCGTAGGTTCTCCCGTATCCCTATTGTCCTTCTCCTCTAGTCCCCACTCGATGTCAGAGTAGGGAACCTCGTCAGCACCACCTTCTTCCATTGTTAGTGTTAAACTATCTTTGGCCTTGATTTGGGCCGAGATGGTGCGTCCCTTCCACGTTTTTCCCTGTGTGCCAGAACATGGTAACTGGCGACGCTTGGGCGGCAAATGCTGCCTCCCGACTAAGAGTGTCGTAGGCCATGCTCTGCTGATTCTTTTTCTCAAAGAAATGTCCCTATATGTTGTCAGGGAAGGGCACGATAGAAGAGTTGGATTAGTTGGGCATCGGTTACCCCATGCCTAGGAACAACAATTAGTTCGTCCATGGCAGACTTAAGGGCATGCACACTCCACCTCCGACTGTGTATCATTTGGAGTTTGTCAGAGGCTTTGAGCCCCTGCGTCACATCATAAAATCTCTCTCTGAGTGATCTCAGGAATTCGGAGAGGGGCGTTAGTCTAGAATAGGTGACCATATCGTTCTCACAGTTTGCAGCGAGGGCGAGTGACCTAGCAAAGATGATCGTCTCATCTCGAAGGGCCTGGAAGGCCACCAAAATGTGGTCCTGAGGCGTGACTCCCTGTAAGTAAAGATAGGAGTGCACGTTGGCCTCCCAGTTATCGAAATCCTCCCCCTTCTTTCCACTGAAGGGTTCGGGAAAACGAACCTTAACTTTTCCACGGCATGGTGGGGCCAGCTCTTGTTCCTTAGCAGCCGTGAGCTTGGCGCCTTCAATGGCGCTAGTGCAGAACTCTTTGGTCTTACTAATCGCAATGTGGACCTGTTCCAACAAGTACTTCATCATATTGCTTGCGAAATCTTTGAACCCACCGCGTATCGCATCTATCTTTATATCCTGACTATGTATATACTGCATCTGCTCACGCTGTGCGATTAGTAGAGACTCTACACTTTGGATCAGGGTCTCGAGTTTCGTTGCCAGCTTAGTCTCGGCCCTGATCTTCCCCATCCTAGCTTCCGCCGCCTTTAGGTCCTTTCTGCCTTCTTCGCTGCTTCTAAACGTCTTTCCCTCTCTTGGGACAACCGCCATCTCCATGCCATTTGTTGTTCGGCCTCCTTTGCCCTCCTCCTTACCGGGTCCCTTTCTGTCTCAATCTGCCTCCTTGCCGCTTCCGTCTCTTCTTGAGGTATGGCCAACTCGGCCTCCCTATCTTCCCCCAACTCCAAATGTGTGGCCCACTCCTATGCGATCTTTGCAATCTCGTCTTCCCTACTCGTGTTGGCTTCACCTCTTCTCCTTACCAATGCCACTTCTTCTTCTACCTGTTTTTCTTCTTCTTCTTCTTCTTCTTTCTCCACCTCCACTTGAATGGCTGCCATCTTCTCCTCCTGCTCCTCCTTCCATTTCTCCATCTCCTCTTCCATCCGCCTCTTCTTTGCGTCCTGCTCCTCCAGCAGGGCCAACATCTTGGCCTGCTTGATCAACTCCCTCTTCTCCATCCTCTCCTTCCTTTCTCGCAGAATGGTGGCAGCTCTCTCCTCTTGCTCCTTGCTGTAGSGGGTGGTGCTAGTTCCAAACCTGAGGTCCACCATGGTGATGGTGCACAATCAACAACAATTCCGCGCCTCAACACGTAGACCGAACAGGTTAACTTCTGCCGAGGGGTCTTCATTCACTACTCGGGCTAGACTTACGGTTCTATGACCACAATCACAAAGTCCTACCGACCTGGACAAAAGTGAAGGGAAGGTATGACTAACTGACCCTAACAGACTTGACGTCAACAGGTACCAAGGTGAAGGTGCACACCCACGAGGTAAGGGATAGGCCAAGGCTTGGAAGGATGGTACCGGTAATCTTCTCGCTCCAGCTGGGTTGACGCTCCGGTCAACGGTCTTGGTCAGCTCGCCGGTCAACGCTCCTGGTCAATGCCCTGGTTAACTTCGGTCAACACCCGGTCAACACCCTTGGTCAACCCTTGGTCAACGTTGGTCAACTCCCCTGGTCAACCTTTCAACCTCCCGGCTATGGTGGACCTCCTCCTTCTTCCTCAAAACCTTTGTCTTCTTCACCTCGGCTATGGCTGACTTTATCTCCCTTCTTCGTCACTTTCTTCTTCCTTTTCTCTGCGTCTATCTCTTCTTCTTGCTGGTCGTCTTCTTCTCTGAGCTTGGCAACTATGGCTGCCGTCCCGCCTTCTCTCTCTTCCTCTCTCTCTCTCTCTCGCTGTCTCTCTCTCTCTCCCTGCCGAGCTCCGGCTATGTCGGCTTCTTCCTTCTCCTTCGCTTACTGCAGCTCCACCGGCGTGGACAACGGGTACCAGCTCCGATACCAATGCAATCAGACTCGACTCTGGACTTGCTCACAACACGCATACATGAGAACCGATGGCAAACCAAACTCGTGAACTCAGAATCAACAACGAACTTGCTCTTAAACTTTGTTCAGAACAACTGTACAACTTGCGGCTATGGCCGTCGAACACTGTCTCTACCACCAGCCTCACTCTCCCTCACTCTCAGATGCACGCACGTACGAGGATCACCCTGAATGTCCACGCTGCACAGACACACACACTCTGTACACCCTGTCGGCAGCTACAGCTGGGCGGCTATGGCCGCCGTCGTCTTCCTCCTCCTAGCTATGGCCGCTGGTGTCTCTCTCTCACTGGTTCGCTATGGCCGCTGTCTTCTTCACAGCCCACTTCTTCTCTGGGCACCTGCAGTCCTCCACGCACAAGATACCAAGGCAGCTCTTCCGCATGGCACACAGGCGAATGAATGAATGGCTGGACGCTGCCTGTTTATTTATACTTCTTTGGAGGTAGATGGGCCCTGCCCCAAAACGCGTGGGCCTGGGCCAAAACGCATGGGCGTGGGCCTCTCCAGAACGCGTGCGCCCGGGGCGCGTGGGTCTTCTGGGCCCAAACGCGTGGAACTCTCCACATGCTCCAGAACCTTCCCCACGTGCAGTCCTTACCCAGGTACCTGCTGACTGGACTGCCTACAGGGGCCTACGACCTTCTAGAGTCTACAGACTTACAGACAGACTCTAGGCCCACAGTAGACTTAGGTAGAGACTTCTAGAACAGACTCTTTAGACCTACTGGTAACAGACTGTCTGCAATGTCAGGTCAACTGGGTGAAATCGTTTCAAGGGCCGTCCTGCTTGCGAGCTGCCAGACAAGTGTGTAAAGCTGAGCGGAGGGCCAATCACTTGCCGGCGCCTTCCCCTGCCAGCTCTTCCCCAGCTGACTCCCAGCCACCTCCACCGGTCCCCTCACCTCCATCTACTGCTACACCATCCCCTCCATCTACTGCCTCTTCTTCTTCTTCTTCTTCTTCTTCTTCTTCTTCTTCTTGAATCCTCTCCTCCTCCGCCTCTCCTATGTCATCATCAACATCCATCTACTGCTACACCATCCCTTCTTCTTCTTCTTCTTCTTCTTCTTCTTCTTCTTCTTCCTTCTTCCTTCTTCCTTTTTCCTTCTTCCTTCTTCGTTCTCCCTTTTCCATTCTTCCTTATCCCTTCTCCTTTCTCCCTTCTCCCTCCTCCTCCCTCCTCCTCCCTCCTCCCTCCTCCC
>BFEA01000239.1:1868038-1880685 GCA_003427395.1 Chara braunii
TGGGAGCATTACGTAGTGTTCGCTTTTTACAGGACCCAATGGGACCCACACATCAAAAGAGAGATTCCTACTTCCAACCATTCCAAAGGGAGAAGTTCAAACAACACTTCTTCTTCTGTAATTACTCCTACACTATATTTTACTTTTGTCATATGTGAACCATTCTGCATCCGACCGCCTACTTTATTGTGAAACCTTCTGACCCGGCCTAAAATCGGCCTATAATCTAAGTTCGCCAATGTTCGTTAACAACCAAGATCCCATAGTTCCTAGATCTAAATTCGATCCAAACAAACCAGCTGAGTAGTTCAGTTCAGTAGCCACCTGCAGATTTGCAGTCTGCCTTCCGCATCGATTATAGCCAGTCCCTTTGGTTTAGTCCAAGTTTGTGAGAACCAATATCTTCCTTTCCTTCCCTCCCCTTTTGAGATGTTCCAATCCGCTCTGATGGAAAATCTCAATGATTCCTTAATTAATTTTTTATGGGCTTGGAAGGGCAGTATTTCCCCTTTGAAAGTAGCCTGATTCCTCGCTTTCCACAGAATCTCCATAATCGTTCCTCTACAGTTTAGAGCCACATAACCCCATCCTTTTGTGAGGTATGCGCCCATCGGGGTGCTACCAAACAGTATCCACTCTTGAGACCAGAGAAAGTCAGTTCCTGCCATGTTCTTCCAGTGTATTTTCCACCAATCCCTCACTTGCATCGAAAGAGGGCAATAAAGCCATAGATGGCTTGCCGTTTCCCAGCCCCAGTGGCAACGCGAGCATTCCTCCGAAATTTGCATCCCTTTTACCGCCAGCCACGTGGCAAAAGCCGTAACAAGTAGCGACTGTATCCACATCAGGCTGGCTTGCTTTTGAGACGGAATCAAGGTCAAGGCTTCCCAAAAGCCAAATAGATCAATGTTGCCC
Source organism: Chara braunii (assembly GCA_003427395.1). Classification (NCBI taxonomy): domain Eukaryota; kingdom Viridiplantae; phylum Streptophyta; class Charophyceae; order Charales; family Characeae; genus Chara; species Chara braunii. The sequence goes on from BFEA01000239.1 coordinate 1,868,954, forward strand.
AGTTGAAAACTTTGTTCCTTCGCCATTCTCTGCGACGCTTGGCATATTGGTTGCTTCTTTATCTTGGCCCTCAGAATGTTCACCCCCCACTTCCGCACATAACAGCAAGCCGGAGAGGTTGTATACCTAGGCTCCACTTTATTCCATCCAAATAAAATTGGTTCGACCAAAACTTCTGTAGCATCTTCCATCAGGAGCCAGCAGTTTGAGGTCGAGTCAAGGGCAGGATCCGAAGCCTAGACCCGACTTTCGATGAACCCACCTGTTGATGGGACTACTCTTTCTCCACAGTGTTTCAGAACTACCTTCTTACCCTTAACTTTCTGCTTCCTCCAGACTTGGACTTTTACCCCTTGTGGGATCTCCGGGCCCAGCACTCTGAGAAACTAAGTCGGGCAGTCTGGATCCTTCAGCCATGAGCCAGCAGGAGCTTCATCACAGTTCTTCAGACTGCCCAACCAAGATTTTGGAACGGCCTTCTTCAACTTGCTAAAATTTTCCTCTCGTTTCGCGCTCTAGGGAGAGCCCGAGCCAGATAGTCATTCGACTTCCAGTCATTTTCTTCCTCATCCCATAAATCCTTCAACTGTACTATACCTCTCTCCACCCAACTTTTCCCAAAGCTTCCCCTTCGACCATCTGCATAGAAAGGAGAGTCATCTTCTTGAGTTGTCACCGGGTTTTCAAACAGAAATTGATTCAAGATTTCTAATCTCGTAGAAGGTTGAACATTCGAGTTAGGGAATAGCTTATGCCATGCATACAAAATATTCCTCCACAGCCTAGACTTCGGGCGGCGGTTAGTCTTGTGCTGGTCCGCAGGATCGACTTCAATCTGGTGGTAGCCAAACTTGAGATCGATCTTGGAGAAGACCTTGCACCCGCCTGCGGCATCAAGCAAGTCATCTATACGAGGCAATGGATAAGCATTCTTTCTTGTGATGCGGTTTAGACCGCGGTAATCAATACACATGCGGAGTGTGCCTCCTTTCTTTGGCCCAAACAACATAGGAGCACCAAATTTAGATTCACTAGGTTTGATCCATCCTTTGTCAATCATCTCATCGATCTGTCGCCGGAGTTCCTCCAACTCGCCGGGTCCCATACGGTACACGAAGCCCTTTGGAGGAACATCACCCTCGACCAACTCGATGGTGTGTCGGACAGGTCGCGTGGGGACTCCACGTGGCTCGGCCAGGACTTCCGAAAACCGATCGAGGAGGTTTTGGATGTCTGATGGGACAGGTGGGGGTAGGGAATCAGCAAAGGGATCACCAAGATCCGGTCGCAAGTCGCGTATAGAGATGACCGAAGCTGAAGTAGGATCATTTGGACTATTAGAGGGTGAGAGGGAGAGGTGCTAGTAGTAGAAGTACCAGAAGTAGGATCATCAATCAAAGTAGTAGTGGTATTAGCCGCAAAAGTAGAAGGCACGTAAGCAGGACGAACAAAGGCAACATACAACTGTTCGTCCTCTTTGTGCTTGCGCCACTTCTTGCAGAAATTCAATGCGTTTAGAAAAGTCACTGGAGATTCGTGCTTCTCATCCAAGAGGACAGGAAGTTCGTTCCCCTGAGCATCTTTGACCATGAAGAGTGACTCCTTCCACTTGGTCCATTCGCATTGGGACTGCAGCCAGCCCAAGCCAAGGACAGCATCGAAGGGGCACTTGTCAAGGACAAAGAAGTTCAGTGCATGGGTGACGGCCTTGCCTTTGTCAAAGGTAGTGCGCACACCTTTGACTGCATGTGTTGAAGAGACAACTTCTTTGTTGCCAACTTGGGTCCGACAAGGGTTCTGCAGGGCCACTTGCTTCATCCCCAAGCCCACCTTGCGTATCCCATGTGGTGACATGAAGTTAGTTGTAGCACCACATTCAACCAACACATGGAGATAGCGGTGGTTTATGAGAAGTTTAAAGAAGATCAACTTCACTGTCCCTTGGGCACGCTGCTGTTTCATCTCAGCCCAATGCTCCAAGTGGTAGTGGAAGTCAACCATCTCAGACTCCTCCCAAGGCTCGACATACAAGACATTACTTACCTCAGCCTTGTCTTTAGCAAATGGTTGGGCTTCAAGGGGGGGCTTCTGATTTTCAACAGAACCGGACTCCCCTGCTGTAGAGTTTGTTGAATCTGACTCTACGCCCGATTATGGTTTCCCTGCAGTCTATAACAGTCTTGAACCTTATGATTTGGTTTTTGGCAATGCAGGCAAACCCCTTTCTTGAGTCTGCCCCGCCAGTCATTCTCAGTGATCCGGAGGTCAACCCAAGGTTTGGTAGTTGCATCCTCTGGTTTAGGCGGGATCTTGACTCCTTTGGGAAGTTGGACATAACTTTTCCCGACACTCCGATTCGGTCCCTTAGTACTGGCAGTTTTTTTAAAGGCAGAAAATTTTTCTTCTTCTTTATTTGCATCGGACTGATGGGCTGAAGAACAAGTTGTATCGGAGTCCTGTTCTTGGTCGTCACCAAGAGTGGGGTCATCCGCATCAGCTTCTGCTTCGGCCTCCAGCAGGTCATGCACAGCAAAACGGCTGCTGCCCTTGAACCGTCTGCCGCCCATGGGCTTTTTGCTGCCTGCCGTGCTAACGAGGTCTATAGCCTCCAAACTGACGATGTCCTTCATTAGGACAAGCCAATCAGTGTATGCAATGTAGTCCCTGCCCAGGCGATTAGTGAAGTTAGTTGGAACCACGCCCTTAACCACATCTAAGCAAGACTGAGCCGTCAATTCCAAACCAGGTGTAGCAAACAACTTGCTTAGATAGGTCTGCAGGCTTTTCATGGAGCTTGTCCACTTGCTGCGCTTGACTTTGTCAAGCTGATTTCTTGCCCTCGTTGCAGCATGTGGATCTTGGTATTGGGAGATGAGGAGATCCTCGAGGGAGGCAACCGGGGTGGTCCTAAGCCATTTGGCTAGTGCAGTCTTTTGGAACCCAGCCCGCGTCGCTTGGACTTCTGGGAAACCCCGTACGACCGGCTCGACATTCATGCCCATGATCACCGCGTGGTTCTCAGGTTGAGTTCCCAGAATCTCAAAGTAGGCCCTCATGGAGCTGATCGAGGACTCGATGTCTTCCTTGCTGTCGTATTTAGACGGCATTTGTACCATATTTCGGTCCACATAGGAACCGGCGTAGCTGGGACCAGCAACAGCTGGTTCCACTCTTGGGGCTGCAGCAGTTGCAGAAGTTCCAGCCTCATTGCTTGTTACAGCAACAGCGAAATCTGCACCTGCTGCAGGTCCCGAGGGGGTTGCCATCACACTCGAAGAAGAGGTAGAGGAAGATACAGTGAGAGGGGCAAACGTAGTTTCAATTGCAGCTTCAGATCCAGGGGGTAGAGGAAGAGGGTTGGCCACTTGGGCTTGTCGCAGGTCAGCCACCTTCTTTGTCAATTCGTGGAACTTGCGGGTCATCTCAGTCAGATCATCTTGAAGTGCCTGCAACTTTGCAAAGACTTCAGCGATCTGAGTGGTATGGTCCTCAAGATTCCTGACTTGAACAAAGGCTGTAAGGATGGAGTGCAACTGTTCCCCACACTGCTCTTCGGTCAGTGAGGGAACAGTCTCTAGGAGGGCCACTTGCCTTTTCAGCAAGGTCTCCTTCCTCTCTTTCTTTGTTTCCTGTTCCCTTTTGATTGCACCATCTGAGAGTGCTTGCAGATAAGGTTTCTCAGCATCACTGGCTGCATCTAACAAGGCCCGCCACTGAACTGAAGTTCGCTGAGCCATTATTGGATTGTCAGTATGGACAGGTGGGTCAGAGAGTCACTTTCCCTCTCTCCCTGTTCTCTCTCCCTCCTCTCTCTCTCTTCTTTCAAGTTGCGAGTCTCCACGGGCATCGGAAATGAACTCAGAAAAACAAATTGGAAAGCTCAGAGAAGAGAAGGTAGAACTCCTAGCCGAAGCGGCATTTCATTTGGAAGTAGAGAGCAGCAGAAGAAACAAACAATCTCAATGAGAGGTCTGATCCAGCGACCCAGTCTGATTAGACTGCATACGAGGTCCTCTCGAGTCCCGTCTGACCAGCTCCGTGACTGTATAGCAAGTCAGACAACGAGTAACTAAATGCAACAATGGAGAATTGAGTGGTGTACAGGGTGCGAGTCAAGCCACGGACAGTGCAATTAGAAGACATGCGAGACGTCAAAGCCAAGATCCCCTCGACAGTGGGTGTCCTAATCCAAGAAGAATGAACTCGTATCCCAGCCAAGAAGACAAGAGGTCAATGCCTAACCGATTTTGGTCCAGAGGCTCTTCTTGTTTGGGCCCGGTCCCGCTGGGTCCCAAGGGTCCCACGTAGGTCTCAACCAGGTCCCAACCAAGAGGAGTTCCACCTGGACTTAGTTCAGTCTCTACTGCACTGAAAAACGAAATTTGAACTTCTGGCATAACCTACAGACTACAACCGTTCAGCGATGAAAAGACAAAGCATTGTAGAAAGACTCGGCATGTAGGTCAAGGTACTTCATTTTCCATCCATCAGGTGAGTAGGTAGATCACATGCATTCAGTCACACAGTCAAGACCACAAAGGAGTAGGAAAAGAAACCCAGAGTACCCAAGCAGGTCAATCAATACCATACACACATACGTGGGCATCCCGTAGGTGCACGACACTTACCTGAGTGGCCTTGAGCTTCGAGATGAAGAGAATGCACCCCCCTTCTCATGTGGTCCTCCTGACCCCTCTAACGCTACCCCTACACTACTGTCCTATCTCCTAGGAGGGCCTGACTCCAACACCAAAGTGCAACGCCGGATCCCCCGTCGATGTTGAAGATCAAAGTAGCAATTTGCAGTCCGTTGATGCAGAATGGCCGCTGGCCCTCAAGCTCGCCTACTTGAGGGCAGCCCTTAAGTTGTCAAGTGTCTCCCTTGAATCAGATTCCAGGTGCGAGTGCCTCTCACTGTCGCCTCTCTCAAATCGCCGCATAAAGTCTCCTCGAAATGTCTCGCCACCCTAATCTCACTCTCAAGCAACCTGGTTTTGTTCTATGTTGACCCCACATGACCTAACCAGGTGGGGGCAGCTTCCCTTAGCCACGCTGCCCCACTTCCCTCAACCAACCAACCCTAACCCTAAGTGTTGCCCTCAACCACTTAGGTTAGGGTTAGGGAAGCAAAGTCGACTCTCACCAGCAAGTAGAATCGGCTCTGATACCAATGTTATGACCCTGGCCAATTTCGAGATACACATCCACTGGAAAGTACAATGCCATCCAATTGCAGAAAGAAATGAATGAACTTGAGAGGAGAGAGAGGAGTAAAAGAAGAAGAAGTAAGAAAGAAGAAGAAGAAGATGTACACCAGCAAAGATAATGACAGGGCTCTTCTTCTTCGCCAAACAATCTCCTCCTCCTTATCTCCCCCTTCTCTTATTCATACAAGAAATAATAATACAATGTTGAATGACTGGTCCAGAATCACGTCCAAGTCCCTTTTCTACTGCAGGTATCACTCAAGGTCCACCATAGCCATGGTCGCCTCTCCCACTCTTCACTCTCATAGGCCGAGGCTATGGCGGACTACTAGGCCTTGCTCAGATGTCCAAAGGACAACCCAAAGCAGCTATGGCTGCTCCAGCTCAGGCCGCCATGCCCAGCCCTGCCTTGAAGCTTCTTGGTGTGACTCCCCCCGGCTGGGGACTCCTTGCTGCAGCGCCCACCAAGGTGATGAAGATGGCTGCCACCATAGCCAGGTAAGTACCCCTGGCGCTACTCCCCCTTCCTCCCTTCTTCCTCCTTCTTCCTCCCTCCTGTCCTTCTTCTTCCTCCCCAGCAGCGCTGCTCCAGCTTAGCGCTGCTCCATCCAGCGCTCCACCAGTGTGTCGCCAAACTTGCACACCGAAAAAGAGGCCGGGTCTTCCGCCCGGCCTGAAGATATAGCGGCCTGCTTTGCCTCTTGGGCGGTGACTTCCAGGCCGCTGGCCTTCCCAAGCAACCGGTACCTCCTCCTTTTTTTGGAGGGAAACATCATTGCAGACTCTGATATTGCCCCTACAGGCACTAGACTCAGACTGGTACCCGCTAGACCTAGCCTCCACTACCGGCCTCTAAAAATGCCACTTTTGTCTTCTTCTGCTCGGCCTCCGGTACCTGCATATTTACCCCCCTGCAGGGTACGGTACCGGCCTACCCGCTACTAGAGTGCTTTTCCCCCGCTGCAACCCTTTGAAGCCACGGCCACAGGTAAGTACCGGCCCTGAGGGCCCAACGAACGAACAAGTGCCCTGGCGGGCCACACACACACACTCATACCAACCAGCACTCAGACAGGCACAGTCACACACACGCAAGCCAACCAGCACTCAGACAGACATGCAGTCCAGCAAGCACACACACACACAGACTCAGCAGGCAGGGAGCTCAGTAGGGCATTCAGTCTATGAGCAAAACTCATAAATCAGTTGTGTGTTTCAGTCCGTGTTTGGACGGGTTATCACATATATGTTATGCATAAGAATAAACTAAAGAACATTTGCCTCTACGTTACATCCAAATTCTTTACCAAATTTGAAATCAAAATCAACTACTAAAAATAAATTGTGAGGATTGAGCCCTCAAGTAGGGGCCTCGCCATGATGTACATGTTCTGGGCTAAGGCCCCAGCAAGCCTCGTGCCCGCCCTAAGTGAAGGCGGGCCAGCAAATCAACAAGAGCCCTCTGTGCAACATTTAACGAAGTGGGGTCCATAAAGTTGCAGCACGCCAGTTGGTTGGAGTGCACCGAGTCTCGGATTTCAGCAAAAGCTGAAAACCCAGGGCCTCTGAGTTAGTTAGGCCCTGGGCGCTTGAACGTGAGGCCGACAATGCATGCTGGGTATCGAGGCCGAAAATGCCAAAGGGAAATCGGTCCACTACCTGAATCTGGCCGCAGGTCTGGATGAAAGAGGCGCAACTGCATTGCCCCGGGGCCCAACTGTATCGGGCTGGTTTCAGCCTCTGAGGCCCAGTCGCAGGCTGAAGGGAGGCCGCCCACACACAGCACTGGCATATAGGCAAGCAGGGCGAGCGGGCAGGGACTTCGACCAATGCAGGCATTGCGGGCACGCTGCGCGAGTGCATGTGTGCTGCGCTGTGCAGGAGCTGCGCTGCGCTGGGGTGAAGCAGGCCAGCGCTAGGCGGTAGGGCGCTGCCTGCATGCAAGGCACTGGCGGCCATAGCCGGGCCCGCATGAGGGTGCAGGAGAGGTGAGGGGTGAAGGTGGTCTTCGGAGGTGAAGGGCGCTGTGTGGGTACAAGGGAGAGTGTGGGTGAAGAGGACACGTACCTGGTGGAGGTGGAGGTCGGCATTGGTGTTGACATCATCACTCGCTGGTAGTCAAGTTGTCTGGTTGCTTTCATAGCTGTAGTTGTAGCCTAGGCTGTATAGTAGATAGGGCGCCTGGCGCCATTCACAAGAGAGAGCTACATTTGGGTTATGTTGTTGGTGTTGCCCTGTTGGGCATGGACATTGACTCACGATTCTTCTGTATCATTCTCAATTGGATGGTTACTCGGTTCTGTTGTGCTATCTGCTTTGGCTTGGACTACTTGGACTTCAGTGTGATTTTGCATTGTGGATTTCTGTGCTTCGTCCATATTCATGTTCCTTGCAATTTGGTATCAGAGCTTGTATGATTCGCCACTTACCTTTGGCATGCTGGCGTTATACAGACTTGGTGCGTTGATGATGCTTCTTCGCAGTGGGTACTTGTGACGTCAGGCCACTGTTAGGCGCACGCCCTGGGTAGAGAGGGGTGCGCCGGAAGGCTATTACGGCAGTGCATGCCGTGGGTTACAGCGGAATGTTTGATTTATGATGAGAGCATGCTGATGTGGCGTTGGACTAAGGTGGCACTGCATTGCGTTATGGGTGGTACCGAGGTCATGACCGGTCATCAAATGCAGCGTCAGCTCAATTGGTGAGAAATATGTGGTTGGGGGCAGCTATCTCCAGGTATGTTGATCCCTTACCTTATCTACCTTCTCAATCTCTTCTTACCGCGAGGAAGTGAGTCCAACTTGAGAGTCCTCTCCTTGGTGAGGTGTTGTGAGCGCGCTACCTTGAGAGACGACAATCTTCCCGGAAGCATCTGGAAGGAGAAAGGGCGGTGCCTCTGAAGGGCCCTGGTCGAAGCACTGGGTCACGGTCACCATGCCAACCCACAGGGAGTAGTGCATGCGATGGCTGCTGTCCTTGTTGGCACTTGCTGCGCTAAGTAGAAGTCCTGCCGGGTGTGCCAGCCCATGACAGACGCTTACCAGACCGTCTATAAACATTTCTGGTTGGGAGTTCATTGTGAATCTAGCTGTGATCGTCGTCCTGACTGCGACGTTAAATAATTCCTGCAGAGATGGGGGCGCTCTATAAATTCCTCCTGATCAGCCAGATCACATGGACAGGAAGGCTCGTCGCCGTACGAGGGTAAATAAGAGTGGTTGGGCTGGCTTGCTCGGTAACGACTTGGGCTTAGGGGTGGGCTGAAATACACACGAAGACACTACTTGCTCATTGATGTTGTCCGGTATGTTGGATGAAGGGGAGGGTAGGTTCTAATTGGTGCTCAACTGAATACACAACCATACCCATCAATCATACATCTGCTACATAGTCATTTTGTATTCTTGATTAGTTGGTGGACAGACTGCTAACACCTCACAGACAGATTAGATTAAGACTGTAGTATGCTACCATATCCAGTTCTCTCTAATACTGGTTGTAAGTGAACCAATCAGAGTACATTTAGGCTATGTAGACAATCTGTGTGAATGTTGTAGACATGCCACTTGATCAGTACAGTAGGGGACTTGCCGGACACAAACATTTTTAGAAAATTAGGTGCCGGTCAGACATATGTTGCGGTAGGATTCCACTAGGGGATTCTAGTGCAGATACTGTCTGTCTAACTGATGAGTGGATCAGATCCTGTGGAGGGTAGAGCTGGCAATAGGAGGCTGACACGTGCGAAAGCACTAAGGATACCGCACGTTGTCGGGACCGGTGGGTCCCGAATGAATTCTCGTTACTCGAGAACTTGGATTTGGCTGATTTGTGCACATCAGAGAAAATCGGGAGCAGTGACGAGACGCGGAAAAGACGGGCCGTCTGGGGAGAGCGGCCTATCGGATAGAAAACGACGACGGAAGCTGGCAAAAACAGGAGAGACGGCTACGAATACGCAAATGCAGGAGACGCAGCTTGTGAACAGGGAAGTGTCAGGAGCAGTCCACAGAACTAAGTATCATGGAGGCCACGAAGAACCAAGTATTAGAAGACGTCGGTGAAATAGCCGACAATTGGACGACGAGGACGCCAGACGGACCAAGGGAAAACAGGAACATCACCCGGGGCGAAGTCGGAAAAGACGGGAGGAACTAAGATTAGCGGAAAAGCAGGAAAAAGTCGGGGCGTCGAGGGAGAATCACTGACAAAATGAAAAGGAGCGGGGGTGACGCGAGAAATTCGGAAAGGACCTGGGATGCCCCAGAGGAGTCCTGAGCTGAATGGGGTAGACGGTAAAAATAGCCAGGTGGCGCCTGCGGACGGCCCCATCTCGACCATGGGTTAGGATGGGAGAAATACACCAAGCACCGCCGCGGCAAGCGCCGACGCGGGAGGCCGTGGGAAAAGTAGAGCAGTAGCGGCAAGGAGGCCTGGCTGACAATCCGGAATGGTCGGGGCCAGCCGGGCCAAGAAAAATAAAATTCCAGGAGGGCCACAAGGAAAGAAGGCTGCCCGGGGAAAATCGGAGTGAAAGGGACCTAGACGGGGAGTAGCGGCGGCCAAATGGAGCCTCTAGAGCGGCGGGGGTGCCCAGACTGCAGTCCGAGGCACAACGGCCATGTGCCGGCTGCAAAATCAGACTTTGGGTGGGGTCCAACAGCTCGAAAGAGGGAAAATAGTTGTTGGACACTTGTCCCAGCAGAAATAAAGGAGGAAGGAGAGAAAACGGGGAGAAAAAGGAGGAAGAAGAGACAGAGAGGGAGGAAAAGGTGGAGAGAAAAGTGCCGCCAGGTTGGGACTGCAGCAGTAGGGATTGGAAGGTCTCAATGATGACCTCATCCCTCCAAGATTCGAGGAGGGCAGTCCGGATTGCAGAGATAAGGCCCTTGGGGCATTATCTCTGCAATATCTAAGTTAAATCAACAAAAATGCAGAAAAATGCTGATGGGAGTTGGTCGGCTATTTTTTTGACCTTAGATATGAGATCAAATCTTGTGAAGGAGGAGATCTAGCCGTTTTTTGTGGGCTGACACAAAATGGCTAGCTCTGGAATGAGGTGGCAGCAAAATGGAGGGAAAACAAAGCAAGGAAAAGGACAAAACTGGGAATTTGGCCCAAGGGTTAGACCAGATTCATCAGAAAGTTGAAAATTGAAGCAAAGGCCTCAATTTTGGAGGTAGGGAGACTTGAAAAGAGGCCGGAGCATTGAGGACCTTGGATCTCAGCCAGATCCAAGGCTGAGATGGATGCCGCCACTTGAAAAATGCAACGGCCTACTCCAAAAGGGCCTACATCTGGAAAAAAACAAGAAAAAGGCCTTTAGGCCCTCAATTTTCACCAAAGGCAACATTTTGGGCATGGGTACCCCAAAAAGATAGCAGCTTGGGAAGAAAAAGATGCCGGGGTAGGCCTATCAGTGGTCCGAAGTGGTACCAGCCACTTCGGCTGCATGTACCTGGCCAAAATAGGGCCCGGGTACCTCCARAGAGGCCAAAACTTGAATTTTGGCCTTGGAGGTACCTCGGCCTACCAAAGGGGCACTTGGAGAGGCCTAGGGGCTACGCGGTGCACTAGTTCCAGCCTACATAAGCTGGGAGTGTTGCCCGCCACTCTCATTTGAGCATGAGAGGTGCCCATGCTGCCATTTTGAGCCCGTGAGAGCATTAGTGAGAGTAGGGCAAGGAGGAGTGAGCCGGTGCTAGCCTTGAAGCCTGGCTATGGTGTTTTGAAGCAGGAAGGAGGACTAGGAAGCTAGGGGAGGTGGTCCGCCATAGCCCTCAGGCTGTGAGGTAGAAGGAGAGGCTGGTTGGGGTCCCCTTAGCCCTTCTAGAGGGAAGGACTCCACAACACTAGTGACAGGAGTTGGCCATATACTGAGAGGAGAAGTGGAAGAGGAAGGGGAAGGGAAGCCATATCCCGGGAACTAGAACCAAGCTCGGGACTTCATCACCAGGAAGCAAGCAAGGAGGTGAGTGAAAAGGAGGGAGGCCTCCCCCTCCTTCTTCCTCCTCTCACCCTCCTCACTCTTCTTCTCCTTCTTCTCTCCTCCTTTCTTCTTCCTCTTCTTCTTCTTCATCTTCTTTTTCCTCTTCTTCTTTCCCTTCTTCTTCTTCTTCTTCCTTTTCCTTTCTTTTCCTCTCTCCCCCCCCTCCATCCTCCTTCCCTCCTGTCAAACTTGAGTTTTCACTGTTGTGAGTGCTCGTACATGCTGCGATTCATCTTGTGACACTTCCATGAAGTTTCCCCTTGGGTAGATGCTCCCAAACTTGAGTTTTCACTGTTGGGAGTGTTTTTACATGTTGCGATTCATCTTGTGACACTTCCGTGAGAATTCCCCTTGGGTAGATGCTCCCAAACTTGAGCTTTCACTGTTGAGAGTGCTTGTAAATGTTGCGTTTCATCTTGTGACACTTCCGTGAAGTTTCCCCTTGAGTAGATGCTCTCAAACTTGAGTTTTCACTGTTTAGAGTGCTTGTACATGTTGCGATTCATCTTGTGACACTTCCGTGAAGTTTCCCCTTG
>BFEA01000239.1:1886466-1903890 GCA_003427395.1 Chara braunii
TCTCTCTCTCTCTCTCTCATCTTCCTCCATTCCTTCAAAATTCCTTAACCCCTAAAGCCTTTTGTCACCCCTTCCCCCCTATGGCATGTGACTAACTTCTATCCTCACCGTTACATTGCCAGGGAACGAACGGAAAGGAACTTGGTCCTCACTTGGTGGAAAGCGAGGGCAAGGGAAGGGCTGCCGGTCCCTTGTGCCACCAAGAAGGAAAGGATACGCGACTATTGAGGACTTCGGTGAGTGCATGGAGTGTCTTTTTGGACAAGGTCAGTCGACTCAACCACCTCCTCGACTGCATGCCTGAGTAAGAAGAGTGTGGTTTGACTGTGAGGAAGGAAGGAAAGCACCCAAAAGCATGGAAAAAGAAAAGGAAAGACTTGGACTTGCATGAGGGGCGGTGTGTTGACCCCATCGGGGACGGACGTATGCCATTGTCATGTTTATTTGGATGTGTTGCAGGTAAGTGGCTTGGAAGATGTGGCAACGAAGGGATTGTGCGATATGGGACCGTAACGAGGGAAAGGGGGTTTGAATCTCGCACGGTCGAGATGGACTTTGGGCTTTGACGATTGCATGGCTAGCGCGACCTGAAAACACTAAGGGTCGGGGATAGGGTTGGAGCCTGACTTTGCCGTGATGTGTGGTTGTGGTTGGGTCGCGAGCTTGGTACGACCACCTGAAAGGACTAAGGGCGGTCATGAGACCTGGGAGATGTATGAGTAGGCCGACTAAAGGAAAGATAAGGGCTAGGGGGAGAGGGACGAGCCGCCCCAGTGATGCTATAGGAAACTAGGGCCGTTAGTGAAGGAGTGCGTGGCCTAAGGAGAACGCTTAGCCTACGCACCGTAAAGAAGAGAAAGCTCTCAATGAACCTCCCTGGACTGCCTGAGTATTGGAAGGAGTAATTGCCTGGTAAGACAAACGGAGAATCAAAACCTTACGCCTGCGGACCTAGACCAGTGAGGCTACCACCCGGCTAGAGGGCTGAGCTACATCCCCAATGTCAAGCTCTCTCGCCCTATTGGCCCAACCCCATCCATCTCATAGCACTAGGTGGGGGTGCCCCTGGGATGAACGACCCGCGCCCTGAGAATGAGCGTGGGCGGGTCGAGCCAAGTGGGACCCGCAGTGGGGTCGACCAAGGCTCAAAAGTCCTTCAGGGTTCGGCCCCGACAACGTGTTCCAGGCCCTACAACCGGGAGAAGAAAGACGGCTTATAGCCGAACGTAGAGCCCGTGCACTAGCAGCAGCTAGGGCCACACTAAACGCCGCAGCTAGGGAAGAGGCTGCCGCAACAGCTAGGGAAGAGGCTGCCGCAGCAGCTAGGGCAACAGCCATGACTAGCTCAGCAGCATCTTCTGCGGCTTTGTCAGGGACTTTGTTGGGAATGCCAACAACTTCCACGGGCACTTCCTGTTCAGTGGGTTCTTAACAGTCTACTAGTCAGATGGCGGGCTCGCAGTTCAGCCCGCAGACCCCACGTGAGAGGGAACTCAGAGAGCTCCAACAGGTCGAAAGGATCCGCGCACAGTTAGAAAAGGATCTGAAAGAAGCTACCGACAGAGAAAAAGAGATAAAGAATAGAGCAGCCAGGCTTGATACGATAGAGGCTGACAAAGCTAAGTTAGAGGGCTTGGATGACTCAGGAATAAATGAGCCCATGAAAGTGTTGAGGGACAACATGTTGTCGCTGCATGCACACGTGGACAGCAGGTTGGACTTCATGCAGAGCTCTTTGGATCAGATCCTGGACATTTTGACAAGACCAGGATTTACACCACCAGCGCAATCGCCGTTGCCGTTATCGGCGATGTCAGGCCCCTTTCCCGTACAAGCTGGCACACAGCCAAGTGGTACGTCTGCAGCAGTCTCACAGACTGTTGCATCTTCTTCTTCGGGTCCAGCGCCCCGCAACCTGTTCAGCAAACTAGACAACAGCAGGGTCAATGGTATCCTAAGACCCCAATGAAACCGCCTCTTGCCTTCTCTGGCGAGAGAAAGGACGAAGAGCTCAACACTTGGTTGAGGTCAGTTCCGGTTTGGGTGAAGGCCAAGAGGACCTCGCTAGAGGATGAAGTGGTAACTGCGGCATCTTACCTGGAGGGTAAGGCAGCCAAATGGTTAGATGGTGTAGTTATAAAGGCCGAGTATGGGAGACGCATGGCGGACTGGGCTTCTTACCTGGAGGGTAAGGCAGCCAAATGGTTAGATGGTGTAGTTATAAAGGCCGAGTATGGGAGACGCATGGCGGACTGGGCTAAGTCTCTGACTTCAGACCAGTTCATGGAAATGGTAGAAGCTCGATGACATAACCCACAGGAGGCACAAAGAGCCACTGATGCCATTAACAAACTCGACCAACGAAAGTTCAAATTGGTTAGAGAGCTTACGACTACCGTTGAGAGCCTGATCCTCGTCCCAGGCATTAACTACAGCGACCAGTTCCTATTGACTACGTTTGTCAGATGTCTCCCAGAGAACATTAGGAACTTGCTAGCCAGCGAGGCACGCACTGAGTACCACTCGTTCGAGACACTGTCTAGGAAAGCCTTGGATTTGGAGGCCACGCTAGGCAATGCTCAACCAGCCTCTCAGAATGACTCGAAGAAGAAGAAGAGTCCTCAGGAGTGGAAGAAGAAGGGGGCTAAGTTGATGATGGTTGAGTCAGATGGGACTCAAACTGAGATCGACGAACTCTCTGACCTGACGGACTATACAGAGTATGACGGCGAGGAGGTAGCTAAGGGTAGCACCCTCGCCGCAGTAGTCAAGACTAAGGCAGCTGGCAGAGGAAAGGGCCAACCTAGGGGTCAAGGGAAGACCGCCTCCAATCAGACCAAACAGGCTAAGTGGGTTAAGGCAGGTCTTGATCAAGACGTGTGGCGTGACCGCCGAACGCGTGGCGCTTGTATTAACTGCGGGGAATACGGACACTCGCAGTACAAGTGCCAGAACGCTAAGGTTACGCAAAAGGTTGTTCCAAAGATGGGGGCAACTTATTCCCAGGCTTCTAGCTCGGGAAACACGTGAGGCCAGTGGAAGTAACATCTGCTTCTACTCAAGATGAAGTAGGATTGATACCCTCCCTACTTCATGACAAGGCCAAGGTTAATGACCCCTTAGTCACCCCGCAGACACAACTAGACCAAACTATGCTCTGTACGTTAGATGTGTCTGAAGCCTTAGAGGACTTGGAGAGTGAGTAGTCAAACAAGGACCCTCGCGAGTCTTGGGTGGCGCTGAGGAAAGGTCCTAGAGGGGAACATTTCGTGGTGGAAATCGATGTAGGAGGCCGCAAATGTGGTGCCTTCATAGACATAGGCTCCACGCGGAATTACATAAGTCGCGACTGTTTGGAAAGGCTGCACCTACAAGACCAGGTAAGGCACCTTAGTAGACCAGTAGCATCGACTTTGGCCAACAAGGAGCGCATGATTGTAACAGACTACATCAAGGACGTAGTCTGTACCTTCTCCTATGGAGGAGGTGAGCTTAACCATAAGATCTCGTTCTTGGTTAGCGACAACTTGTCATTCGAAATGTTGTTAGGCATGTACTACCTCGAAGTTGCTAAGCCCCAGTTCGACTGGGATAAGAAGGTGCTCAAGCATAAGTTGTCCGATGGCCGAACTGTCAGATTGACTAAGTTCAAGGCTAGTAGTATTATAGATACCTATGGCTGCTTGTGCGCATCAGCGTTCTATAACTACTATAAGCAGAACCAAGAGGAGGGTATGTACCTTGTTTATGTCTTTGAGAATGGGGAGGCCGTTAAAACACCTCCAGAGATAGAATGCATCGTTGCTAAGTTCCCTGATCTGTTCGAGGAGCCCACAGGAGTTGTTGAAAGGGAAGTCGTCCACGCTATAGAAATCATTCCAGGGAGTAAGACCCCAAAGGGAAGGATCTATAGGATGGCCCTCGCCGAGTTAGATGAACTTCGGCGACAACTTAAGGAGCTGACAGAGAAGGGTTGGATTCGGCCTAGTACTTCCCCTTACGGATCACCCGTGCTATTCGTACCAAAGAAGGGAGGTACTTTGAGGATGTGTATTGATTATAGAGGCCTCAATGCCATCACTATGAAAAACGCAGAGCCTCCACCTCGCATAAACGACCTATTGGATAGGGTGCAGGGATGCAAGTACTATAGTAAGATAGACTTGAAATCCGGATATCACCAGATCGCAATAAGGCCTGAGGGCCAACACAAGACAACTTTTCAGACTAGATATGGTCTGTATGAGTTTGTAGTGATGCCTTTCGGTCTTTGTAACGCGCCGGGTACATTCCAGCACGCTATGAATCGTATCTTTCATGACCATTTAGATAAGTTTGTTGTGGTCTTTTTAGACGACATTCTTATCTTTAGTAAGTCTGCCGAGGAGCATGCACGGCATGTTGAGACAATACTTTCACTCCTTCGACAGCACAAGTATAAGGTCAACTTAGAGAAGTGTGAGTTCGGTCGCACTAAGATACTATACTTGGGTCATGAAGTATCCGCGGAGGGGATTAGGTCGGAAGATGCGAAGGTGGCTAGTATTTGAGACTGGCCACGACCTCAGACAGTCACTAGGGTCAAATCATTCTTAGGAATGTGCGGCTACTATAGGAACTTCGTAAAGAACTATTATACAGTCGCCTCTCCTTTGACTGATCTAACTCGATTTGACACGCCGTGGGACTGGAGTGATGAGTGCGAGGGTGCTTTCAAGAGATTGAAGAATGCACTCATGAATCATGAGGTCCTCATGGTTCCCGATCCTCAGAAGCCATTCATAGTGACCACTGACGCAAGCCAATACGGCATTGGCGCAGTGCTGGCTCAACAGGATGGGAAAAAGTTGAGACCGATTGAGTATATGAGCAAGAAGATGCCATCAAAGAAGTTGGCAAAGTCCACCTACGAAAGGGAACTCTATGCTCTATATAAAGCACTTGTTCATTGGAGACACTTCCTACTGGGAAGGTTCTTCTACTTGAGGACTAATCATCAGACCCTCAAATGGATCAAGACTCAACCGGCTCTTTCTTACGCCCTCAAGGGATGGATTGAGGTCATAGACCAATATGACTTCAAGCTTGAGTACCTGAAGGGAGAGTATAACAAGGTCGCTGATGCGCTATCACGTAGAGCACACTACCTAGGTGCGCTAGTTTCTGACTTTGGCGTATCTGAAGAAGTAACTCAATCATTGGTGGGAGCCTATCAGGAAGACCCTGTCACGATGGACATCATTCGCAAGCTTCAGGCAAAAGACAAGGCCACGGAAAGTGAGTTTGTGAGGGTGGACGGGTTACTTTATCTTGATAAGGCAAGAATAAAAAGGTTAGTAGTTCCATCTAGTGAACCTTTGCGTAGTTTATTTTTAGGCGAATGCCATGACGCAACTGGGCACTTTGGCTACAAGAAGACGAGTGCTAACTTAGTACAACGATTTTGGTGGCCTGGTATGTTTGATGACGCAAAGAAGTACGTAGAGACCTGTTAGGTCTGTCAGCGGGATAAGCCGCGAACTCAAGCACCGCTTGGGTTGTTGAAGTCGTTGCCTATTCCTGCTGGTCCAGGACAGAGTCTGTCCATGGATTTCATGGACACCCTGGTGACTAGTAAGAGCGGCAAGAGGCACATTTTCGTCATCATCGATCGATTCACCAAGTACGCTAGGCTAGTGGCCATGCCAGAGACCGCAAGAACTGACTATGTCATCAAGTTGTTCAAGGACAACTGGGTGCGTGACTTTGGTTTACCAAAGTCAATCGTTAGTGACCGAGATGTCCGATTTACAAGTGAGCTATGGAAGAAGACTGCAGAACAGATGGGCAGTCAACTTCAAATGACTTCAGGGAATCATCCCGAAGCAAACGGACAGGCTGAGCAAATGAACAGAGTTGTACAGCACTTGCTGAGGCATTACATCAAGCCCAACCAGGATGATTGGGATGAGCAGTTGCCTCTCATCGCCAGCCTGTACAACAAAGTTGTCCACAACAGTACCGGCGTTAGTCCGAATCAACTGCACTTGGGATGGAAGCCTAGATCAGCGCTAGACTTCCTCCTACCTGAAAACCGGCCCGATGCAACTCCAGGCACACTAGAGTATGGTGTGCAGTATGAGAAGTTGCTGCAAGAGGCTGTTGAGCATATGAAGAAAGCTCAACAAGCAATGATTGCTTCTGAGAATCAACATCGTAGACAATCCACATTTCAGGTAGGGGAACGAGTCTGGGTCAAGGCTAGTGAGTTAGGACAGGAGTTCGGAATCTCTCGCAAACTAATGCCTCAGTACTTTGGTCCCTGGGAAGTCCTGGATATAGTGGGAGATGAGATGGATGGTCCCACATATGTCATTCGTGTCCCTGGACACCTACGCACTCACCCAGTCTTTCATGCCTCAAAGCTTGCACCTTTCGCTGAGACAGATTAATTCCCTTCCAGGAGATCGATGCTGCCCCCAACCATGGATGGACAAGTGGATAACGACGACATTGTGGATCACAAGGATATGCCTGTTCCAAAACCGCTGGGTCGAGGAAGACCTCCTAAACCTAAGAGGGAGTACCGCGTCAGATTCAGGCATCATACGGATCCAAAAGAAGATCGGTGGTTTACCAGGGAGGAACTGATTGAGACAGCTCCTCAGGTGGTGGCAGAATATGAGAGGCTACTGAAAGGGAACGCACCCGCGAAGTAAGCATCTCAGCGGACTTTCGAAGCTAAGGGGGATGGAATGTGAGGATTGAGCCCTCAAGTAGGGGCCTTGCCATGATGTACATGTTCTGGGCTAAGGCCCCAGCAAGCCTCGTGCCCGCCCTAAGTGAAGGCGGGCCAGCAAATCAACAAGAGCCCTATGTGCAACATTTCACGAAGTGGGGTCCATACAGTTGCAACACGCCAATTGGTTGGAGTGCACCGAGTCTCGGATTTCAGCAAAAGCTGAAAACCCAGGGCCTCTAAGTTAGTTAGGCCCTGGGCACTTGAACGTGAGGCCGACAATGCATGCTGGGTATAGAGGCTGAAAATGCCGAAGGGAAATCGGCCCACTACCTGAATCTGGCCGCAGGTCTGGATGAAAGAGGCGCAACTGCATTGCCCCGGGGCCAAACTGTATCGGGCTGGTTTCAGCCTCTGGGGCCCAGTCGCAGGCTGAAGGGAGGTCGCCAACACGCAGCACTGGCATATAGGCAAGCAGGGCGAGTGGGTAGGGACTTCGGCCAATGCAGGCATTGCGGGCACGCTGCGCGAGTGCATGTGTGTTGCGTTGTGCAGGAGCTGCGCTGCGCTGGGGTGAAGCAGGTCAGCGCGAGGCGGTAGGGCGCTGCCTGCATGCAAGGCACTGGCGGCCATAGCCGGGCCGCATGAAGAGTTTTTTATTTTAGTAGGCGTTTTTCAAGCTGCGCCCAACGTGGCAACATTAGCAGCCATTGGAATGATTTTAGGAGCAGCTTATTCCATTTGGCTCTATAATCGTGTTGTGTTTGGAGGGTGCAGGAGAGGTGAGGGGTGAAGGTGGTCTTCGAAGGTGAAGGGCGTTGTGTGGGTACAAGGGAGAGTGTGGGTGAAGAGGACACGTACCTGGTGGAGGTGGAGGTCAGCATTGGTGTTGACATCATCACTTGCTGGTAGTCAAGTTGTCTGGTTGCTTTCATAGCTGTAGTTGTAGCCTAGGCTGTAGAGTAGATAGGGCGCCTGGCGCCATTCACAAGAGAGAGCTACATTTGGGTTATGTTGTTGGTGTTGCCCTGTTGGGCATGGACATTGACTCACGATTCTTTTGTATCATTCTCAATTGGATGTTTACTTGGTTCCGTTGTGCTATCTGCTTTGGCTTGGACTACTTGGACTTCAGTGTGATTTTGCATTGTGGATTTCTGTGCTTCGTCTATATTCATGTTCCTTGCAAAATAATAATGATAACAATTAAGGGAAAACAAATGAGAAGGAAATTATTGAGTGGGCGAGCACGTTTTTGACACTGCCATCTTTGGTGATTTTTCGTTTTTTCTTGGTTGTGACAAATGCCATGAAAATTTATATATCTGTATCTTACATAATAGAGAATTTACAAATAAAATTTGAAAAAATAATTTTTTTTTTCATGCCCCGAAATAAAGGAAACAAAAAGTCAGAAGAGAGAAAAAACAAATTAGCGAGTGGGCAAGCAAGTTTTGACACCACCATATTTGCCGATTTTTCATGTTTTTCTGGCTCAACATAATGGCTTAAAAATTAACAGGGAGATACCTTACATCACAAAGAACTCAGACAAAACATTTCAGGAAAAAATAATAATATTTAGGTGCCAAAATAATTTTTTGCGGGGTCCGAACCCTTTCAGGTTCGGGCCTCGTACAGGGACCCGAACGCCTGAACGTTCGGGGGTCAGCTTAGGGGCCTCCGTACGTTCAGCCTGGCAACCCTAGATGCAGCATTAGAGGCTATTCGTCCCTCGTAGGCTTTAACAACGCGAGGTGCGCTGCGCAGCAGTTCCTTCTTGGAGATCCAACAGAGATCATCCAACGGGTGATACATAAAACAAATCTAGTACTGTCTATTACGTCCCTTCCCTACGTGTTGTTTGATTCTATCAATCTCATGACCACCCTCAATTGCACGAGGAATCATATCTTCACGATGATAGAAGGACGCAAAATCACGATGTATATAGAGTTTTGATGCATGAAAGACTGGGTATGTGCACAGATGAGGAGGCACAACAATTGTGTACGATGGGCCAAATTCATCCTGACCAATCACATTCAGGACTTCCCACGGACCGTAATAGAGAGTGAGATGTTTGCGGGACGCTCCCTCTTCTTCTGAAAATTCAGATACCTTGACCCACTTTAATATCCGAAGGCTGGCGTCTGTTGTTCGCATTGAAGCCAGGTCTCCCGGGTATTAAACTAACTGGTTGTTCAGGGAATAAGTAGGAGAGCGGATTACATATCTGCCAACCGTAATGCAGCCTGTTCGACGTCATGCCGGTGGAAGAATGAATGGTGTTGTTGTACAACCCCTTGATTGAATATTGCTCTTCATCCCACATTTTCTGATCCGGAATGATTAAAGCACAGAGAAGTTGGAAAACAATCTGGTTAATCTCCTCAGCCAAACCGTTGGCTTTGGGATGTCGACCTTATATCATGCTCGGTTTGAGGCCAGGGAGTTGGGACGTGAAGTCCTTCCATTCAGTACTTACAAAAGTGCGGGTTCTGATCACTCACAAGGGTTTTCGGGGTTCCGAACTGTAGATGTACTTTTGTTGGAACTCACGGATGAAGTCTTCAGTTGGGGCAGGCTGACTGTTGGGGTGAGCCCTCAACTGCTCAAGGATCGGACTAAGGTCCGATGTCAGGACGTGTGGTTCTCGGATTAAGTCCCGGCCCTGGAGACGGGATATATGGCTAAAGTGCACACGACAGAGGAATCCGGAATGAGGAAAGGGTGAAGGATGAAGGCAGGAGTGTCAGTGCCAAGGGCTCAGGAGGATGCCCAAGGCCGTCTGTGTCATTGGATCAGGAAAAGACCAACAGAGTGATAAGCGGCAAAGTGCTGCAAGGAATTAGTAAAGGCGGCCCTCCTTCTCAAAGAAGGAGGACCGCTGAGAAAATAATACCCTGAGGCAGAGCGCCGCAGGTAGAAGGATGCCAACGACGTCAAAGATAATAGTGTCGAGACGACGACACATGAGAGCGTAGCATGCGGCAAAGGGGGCCATCTACATATGGTAGAAGAAAAGTCTAAGGACCATGGACCAAGCATGAGGACACAAAGGACTAGCAGGTGCCACCCGAGCAAGTGTCGGGCCACGAGCAACCTGAAAAAAATGAGTGGCCTTAAGAACCAAAATAAACAGGGTTAGAGAAAGAGAGAGAGAGAGGTTCAATTTCGAGTGGAACGGACCATAAGGGCCTTGAAAATGGAAGCCTCAGGTACGCTGAACCTGAAAAATAAGGCCCTCGTGTGATCCGAAGTGAAACGGACAGCAAAGGTGAGAAGAAAAGGGCTTAGGGAGAGAATAGGAGAGGTAGGAGAGTATGGAAAAAGGGCAAGCCGCCACATCATGGTCAACTTGCCCTTCCCAAAAGAGGCCTAGGGGGCCTTGAACAGGCCTGCATCAAGTCTACATGCAGTTGGGACAGAAACGGACGGAAATGGACGCCTAGAGCAAAAGAAAATACATGTTTTAGATACATTTTGTAGCCAAATTCATCCAGGAATGAAACGATTACAAAATGTCTGCATTTTTTTTATTTTCAAAGAGAAAATCAAGAAAAATCAAGGAGGAAGTAGGTTGAGATGCAACGGACCGCAAAAAGTAAAGCAAACACATGTTTAAGGTACGTTTGGAGCCAATATTGGGTCCGGATGCACCGAGCGGGGGGTGCCGCTCCATGTTGTTTCAGTTTTGGGCCAGCATGGGGCCAATGGGACCAGGAAAAGGTCACCTTGCCCTCCAAAATGTAACAAACTGCAAAGGAGTGCCAAGGTCATGAGAAAAGAGGCCTTGACGGACGCAACACATTAGAAAAGTGGGCCTCAAGCATGGGGTTCAAATTACGGCGATGAACAACGGCCGCGAGATCAAGATCACAGGGCCGAAAATATTCGGCACGTTTGCGACGCAAGGGAAGGAGGAATTGGGACTGTCGGGGATTAGGGAACCCCCAAATAAAATTGGGACGGCATGTGGAGTGATGTCGGGGATCGCGCGGGACTAAGTAAAAATAATCCCATTTTGGGATGCGCCGATGGGACCACCGGCGGGACAAGTGTTGGGGACTAGTGCGGGACGAGTATCGGGGACTAGTGTGGGGCAAATGTCGGGGATTTGAGTTGTCCCAAGAAGAACTATGGAGCGGTAAGAGAAATAAAGAATCAAGGCAAGATGCACCGTTGAGATCAAGATCTGAACGATCAAGAATATTAGCACCACTAGTGCAAGCACTAGTGGCAGCAAATGGGAGAGTCAGAGAGGAAAAGGGAGGCAAAAAAAAGTGCAGAGGAGGGTGTGGACTGCAATCAGGGATATCTCGAACCAGCCACCCTAGAGAAAATGGAGCCTTGAAATGAGCTAAAAAAAAATAAATTGGAATAGAAGGGGCCACAGTTTGGAGCAAATGGTGGCAAAACGGGGCTCCCACGGATATGGGAGTACCATAATTGTAGTCCGATAATTAACGGAATGCACCTTAGGCATGGGCTAGGCCAAAATCAAGATGTAGGGCCTAAAAAAAAACTCAACAGCTAGTTGACACTTGACATGTCAGAAAAAGAAAGAAAAAGAAAAGAAAAATGAGAGAAAAAGGAGGGAGAATGAGACAAAAAGGGATGAGAGGGAGGGAGTGAATTGGTCGTCAGTAGGGACTAACACAAGTAGGGACTGAAAGGGGGGTTCAGTTACGAAGTATCTTGATTTTCTTTATATTTTACTGAGAAAAACAAAGAAAATCAAGACCCCATGCAACCGAGATACAACGGATTACATGAGGGGACGAAAACACATGTTTTAGGTATATCCGGGGTCAATATCCGAGGCCAATATTGAGCCCGGATGCACTTGGAAATTAACTGTTTCATTTTGTTTCAGTTTGGGGCAAGTTGTAGGGCAATGAGACTAGGAAAATGACCACTACTGCCGTCCGAGAAATAACGGACTGCTTAGGGGTGCCCAGGCCAAGGGAAAATGAGCCTTGACACACTCAAGACACTGGAAAGAAGTGTCTCAAGCTTGGAGCAAGTGGAGACGGTAAAAGACAACCGCAAGATGAGGATCTCGCGCCCGGGAATATTCAAGGCACTTGAGACACATGAAAAGGAGAGATTGGGACTGGCGGGGGCTGAGAAGTCCCAGACACCATCAGAATTGATGTCGGGGACTAGATGGGTCAAAGTAAAAATAATCGATAATCGGGACGGGTGCCGGCGAGACTACCGGCGGGATTGGAAAACGGGACTAGTGTGGGATGAGTAGCGGGGACTTGAGTGTCCCAAGGGAAACTGTGGGTTGTGCATGAAAGATGAACACGCAGAGCAAGTGGCACCGTCAATATCAAAATCTTGACGGTGAAAAATATTAGCAACCGATAGTGCAAGAATTGAGTGGGGCCAAGAGAGAGGGAGTTTGGAGGCAAAAAGAGAGAAGGAATGGTGATGGGAGGCCAACCCTGCAGGCCGAGATATCTCAGATTAACAAGGCATGAAAAAATAGAGTCCCAAAGGTCTCTACGCGGAAACTATGCTGACAAGGAAAAATCGGAGCGAAGGGGGGCAAAAAAATGAGATTAACGGAGGCAAAATGGAGTTTTTATGAGTGTAGATCCGAGAAATAACGACCAGCAGCTTGGTCTAGATCTGGATTTAAATCAAGATTCGTGGCCTAGAAAAAAAGTCTACAGCTGCTTGGCACTTGTCACAACAGAAAGAAAAGAAAAGAAAAGAAAAATTGAAGAAAAAAAAAGTAGAATGAGACAAAACGGAAGAAAAGAGTGAAGGAGGATAAGCCGGCCAGTTGGGACTTGCAGGTCCACACTGTGACCTCATCACTCCGGATGTAGTGGAGGGCAATCCGGAGTGAAGAAATAAGGCCATTGGGGCATTATCTCGACAATATTTGAATTAAAAAGATAAAAATAAAAGAAAAAGCAAAAAGAAGTTGGCCGTTTTTTTTTAGGTCATGGATCTGATATCAGATCTCATGGAGAAGGAGATATC
This sequence comes from Chara braunii, assembly GCA_003427395.1. Lineage (NCBI taxonomy): Eukaryota > Viridiplantae > Streptophyta > Charophyceae > Charales > Characeae > Chara > Chara braunii. Next base: position 1,899,188 of record BFEA01000239.1, read on the forward strand.
GCTGTTTTTTTGTGGGACCAGCTCAAATGGTCAACTTTGGAATGAGTTGGCAGCCCAAAATGGAAAGAATCAAAAGAAGGAAAAAAACGAAATAATGCATTTGGCCGAAAATGGAGGTTTGAAAAGTTGAGCCCTGGGGTTCAAATTTGAAGCAAGGACCACTTGGGGGTAGTTCGGATTAATGCAGGTCTTGGATCTCAGCTAGATCCACAGCTGAGAATCCACCGAGGCAAAAGGAAATGTGTCGCTCTACTCAAATTGGAATAGGAATAAACCTTTTCTCTCCATTAGGGCTGCCCCTTGAATATTCGGACCCAAGGGGCAGCATCTGAAAGTGAAAATAAGGCATGAGGAGACTCTAGAAGCAGGCCGAGCTGGTACCAACAACTCAGAGTGCATGTACCTGGCCAAAAAGAGGCCCAGGTGCTCACGAAAAGGCCTAGTGAAGGGAAAAAGCCTTGGGGGTACCTCGGTTCACCATGGGCCACATGGAGAGGCTGATGGGTTGGCCGAAGTACTGTGTCCAGCCTATATAAGTTGGGGGAGCAGCCCGCCACACTCACATTTGCACGAGGCAAGTACATGCTGTCCGTATGAGCCCAATAAAACTCTACACTTAATCGGAGTGAGAAGAGGGGAACCGCTGCCAGTTTGGAAGCTTGGAGGAGGCTGTAAGCTAGTGGAAGAGGCTATTGAGGCTAGTGGAGGTTGTGTTAGCCTAGGGAAGTGATCCGCCATAGCCCCCAGGCTGTGTAGGAGAGAGGAAAGCTAGTAGGGGTCCACTTAGCCCTCCTAGAGGGGAGGACTCCATAGCCTTATTGATAAGAGTTTGACATAGTGTGGGAGAGACTGAGGAATGAAGGAGGTGAGGGCTTGAAGAAGTGGGAAGCCATAGCTGGTCTGCAAGTGTGCAAAGAGAGAGAGAGGGTTTCACCAAGCTTGACATCTTCATCTCAAGATACTAGAGGAGGTGAGTGAGAAATTTTTTCTTCTTTCTTTTCTTCTTCTTCTTCTTCTTCTTCCTCTTCCTCTTCTTCCTCTTCTCCTTCTTCTTCCCCTTCCTCTTCTTCCCCTTCATCTCCTTCTTCTTCTTCCTCTCCTTCCTCTTCTCCTAATTATTTTTCATCTTTTTTTTTTCATCTCCTTTCTTTCCTCTCTCTCCTCTTCTTTCTTCTCTCCATAACTAACATATTAAGCATCGGGGAGGTAGAAAGTAGTTTATCCATTAGAGATTGCCGCCATGTAGCTCAGTTGGTCACTTCAGTATATTCCATATTTTTGCCTTTTGAGTTTTCATGCTTGAGCCCTTCACTTTTGATCATCTTCCACTTGGGTATGAATCACAACTCTATTTCTTTATATGCTCATGATTTGTCAATTTTTAGACTGCAAAGTATTTCGCCACTTTGCATTTTGAGTTTTCATTCATGAGACTCTCCCTTCACTTTTTGATCATCTTTCCACTTGGGTATAAATTGTAACTCTATTTCTTGCTCTTCTTAGTGTTGATGTCATTGTATGCTCATGATTTGTCAATTTTTCCACTTTTTGCCACTTTGCATTTTGAGTATCCATGCATGAGAGTGAGTTTCACTTACTCGTTCTTCACTTTTTGATCATTTTTCCATTTGGGTATAAATCGCAACTCCATTTTTTTATCTTCCTAGTGTTGATGTAATTGTATGCTCATGATTGTTCATTTTCCAACTTCAAAGTATTTCGCCACTTAGCATTTTGAGTTTTCATGGATGACAGTAAGTTTCACTCACTCCCCTTTCACTTTTTAATCATTTTTCCACTTGGGTATGAATTGCAACTCTATTTTTTAATCTTTCTAGTGTTGATGTCATCATATGCTCATGATTTGTCAATTTCTCACTTCAAAGTATTTTGCCACTTTGCATTTTGAGTTTCCATGCATGGGAGCGAGTTTCACTCACTCTCCCTTCACTTTTTTATCATTTTTCCACTTGGGTGTAAATCGCAACTCTATTTCTTGTTCTTCTTAGTGTTGATGTCATCATATGCTCATGATTTGTCTATTTTCTCACTTCAAAGTATTTCGCCCCTTTGCATTTTGAGTTTCCGTGCATGAGAGTAAGTCTTTTACTTTTTGATCCTCTTTCCATTTGGGTGTAAATTGCAACTCTATTTCTTGATCTTCCTGGTGTTGATGTCATCATATGCTTATGGTTGTCCATTTTCCCACTTCAAAGTATTTCACCACTTTGCATTTGTAGTTTCCATGCATGAGAGTGAGTTGCATTCACTCTCCTTTCACGTTTTGATCATTTTTCCACTTGGGTGTAAATCGCAACTTCATTTCTTGCTCGTCTTAGTGTTGATGTTATCACATGCTCATGATTTGTCAATTTTTCAACTTCAAAGTATTTCGTCACTTTGCATTTCGAGTTTCCATGCATGAGAGTGAGTTTCACTCCCTCTCCCTTCATTTTTTGCTCATCTTCTCACTTGGGAGTAAGTCGCAACTCTATTTCTTGCTCTTCTTAGTATCGATGTCATCATATGCTCATGATTTGTCAATTTTTTCACTTCAAAGTATTTCGCCACTTTGCATTCAGAGTTTCCATACATGGAAGTTAATTTCTCTCACTCTCCCTTCGCTTTTTGATAAAAATAAAGAAATATGAATGATAATCTCATAATTGTTATTCTTTTTAGGTTTATACAACAATTTGAGCTCGAAGAAGAATATTTATGATCGTTGAACTAGGTTGAGCACCGTTTTTTAATAATTCAATTATAGGCAGGTACATTTAACTGAGTTTTGTCATACTTGGGTATGTATATACCTACTTCTCTTAAAACTCGCCCTTCGCGTCAAAACTAGATTCAATGGCAACAATTCGATAAGTTGGTTATTAGGATAGGTCCCCCCGCCATCTTCTCACTTGGGTATGAATCGGAACTCTATTTCTTAATCTTCTTAGTGTTATGTCATCATATGCTGATACTTTGTTCATCTTCCCACTTCAAAGTATTCCGCCACTTTGCTTTTTGTGTTTCCTATCTTGGGAGTGAGTCTCACTCCCCCTCCATGTTTTGTCAATCTTTTTCACTTGGATGTAAAGCGCAACCTCAATCGTTGTCCATTTTGTCGACATGGCCGTATGTACATAGTAAACATTGTGTATTTGTGGCCGCTCACCCCCATGTGCTCTATTTGAATGACTCACTAATCCTCTCATGCTTTTTTTTAACCCCCCCCCCCCCCCCCCCCCCCCCCCCCCCGGTGCTCTACTTGAACACGGTAAGGAAAGAGAAGTAGGTAGGGGACTGTGGCTGCTGCTGCTGCTACTACTGATAATGAGGCTGCTGATGTTGCTGCTGATGCCAGGTGAAGCCCTTGCTCCTATTGCTGCTAAGAAAATTGTTGTCCAGCCCTCGGGGCGGAGACCGGTCCGGAATGGCCAACTGGCCGATGCGGTCGAGGGTGCCGAAAACTAACTCCGCCAAACAAAGGATATGGGGGTTGAGACTGAACAGGCCCCATATCGTAAGCATATATAGATGGTCTGCAAAACCACCAGGCCAACTGAGTCTATTTCCCCCCAAAAACGGGAGATGGACTTCCCCGAATTGTTCGCTTAGAGCCCCGGGCGGTGCCCGAAACTGGCAAGTATGGGCAAATGACGACGGAATCAGATCAGATTTTAGGAGCGTCATTGGTAGGGTGTAGACAAAGTGCCTATGAAGTTACGTGGCCATCTCACTTCATTTAGGTCACCAAACGCAAATCTGAGTTTTTCGGCTCTCCCTCCCCTAGCAAAATTGGCAAAAACGAAAAATCGCAAATCTGAGTTTTTTTTGCAGTCAGAGTTTTTCTTGCAAATCCGAACGTTTGCAAAGTCTGAATGTCTGTTGCAAGTCTGCATTTCGCAAATCTGGCTTTTCTGAAGGTTCGGGTGTTGAAACCACGAAAGTAGGAAGGGACCGGATGCTTAGGATCCACCATGGCCAAGCACCTTCACACTATCTTCCACCTCCACCTCCTTCACCCATCCACCATAGCCAAGCACCTTCAAACCTTCTTCCACCTCCACCTCCTTCACTCATCCACCATAGTCAAGCACCTTCACCCCTTCCTCCACCTCCACTTCCTTCACCCATTCACCACACCTTCGCACCTTCGCACCTTCTTCCACCTCCACCTCCTTCACTCATCCACCATAGCCAAGCACCTTCACCCCTTCCTCTACCTCCACGTCCTTCATCCATTCACCATAGCCGAACACCTTAGCACCTTCTTCCACCTCCACCTCCTTCACCCATCCACCATAGCGAACCGCCTTCACACCTTCTTCCACCTCCACCTCCTTCACCCATCCATCATAGTCAAGCACCTTCACAACCTTCTTCCACCTCCACCTCCTTCACCCATCCACCATAGCGAAGCACCTTCACACCTTCTTCCACCTCCATCTCCTTCACCCATCCACCACAACCAAGCACCTACACACCTTCTTCCACCTCCACCTCCATCCCCCATCCGCAAGCACCTACACACCTTCTTCCACCTCCACCTCTCTCACCCATCAACCATAGCCAAGGACCTTTTTTCCACGATTGCCAAGCACCTTCACCCTGTCTTCCACCTCCACCTCCTTCACCCATCCACCATAGCCAAGCACCTTCACACCTTCTTTCACCTCCACCTCTTCCACCCATCGACCATAGCCAAG
>BFEA01000239.1:1904395-1914404 GCA_003427395.1 Chara braunii
CCTTCACCCATCCAACATAACCAAGCACCTTTACACCTTCCACCTCCATCTCGTCCACCCATCCACCATAGCCAAGCACCTTCACACCTTCTTCCACCTCCATCCCCTTCACACATCCACCATACCCAAGCACCTTCACACCTTTTTCCACCTCCATCTCCTTCACCCATCCACCATAACCAAGCACCTACACCTTCTTCCACCTCCTCCTCCATCACCCGTCCGCCATAGCCAAGTACCTTCACACCTTCTTCATCTACCTCCTTAACCCATCCACCATAGCCAAGCATCTTCACAACTACCATAGCCAAGCACCTTCACACCTACTTCCACCTCCATTCGCTTCACCCATCCATCATAGCCAAGCACCTTCACACCTTCCACCTCCACCTCCACCCATCCACCATAGCCAAACACCTTCACACATTCTTCCACCTCCATCTCCTTCACCCATCCACCATAGCTAAGCACCTACACACCTTCTTTCATATCCACCTCCATCACCCATCGGCCATAGCCAAGTACCTCTACACCTTCTTCCACCTCCACCTCCTTCACCAATCCACCATAGCCAAACACCTTCACACCTTCTTCCACCTCCACCTCCTTCACCCATCCACCATAGCCAAGCACCTTTACACCTCCTTCCACCTCCATCGCGTCCACCCATCCACCATAGCCAAGTTCACCCATCCACCATAGCCAAGCACCTTCACACCTTAGACCTCCACCTCCTTCACCCATCCACCATACCCAAGCACCTTCACACCTCCTTCCACCTCCATCTCCTTCACTCATCCACCATAGCCAAACACCTACACACGTTCTTCCACCTCCACATCCATAACCCATCCGCCATAGCCAAGTACCTTCACACCTTCTTCCACCTCCACCTCCTTAACCCATCCACCATAGCCAAGCATCTTCATAACTTCTTTCACCTCCACCTCCACCCGTCTACCATAGCCAAGCACCTTCACTCCTTCCACCTCCACCTCCTTCAACCGTGCACCATAGCCAAACACCTTTACACCTTCTTCCACCTCCACCTCCTTCACCCATCCACCATAGTCAAGCACCTTCTCACCTTCTTCCACATCCACCCCCTTCATCCATTCGCTAGAGCCAAGTACCTTCATGCCTTCCTCCACCTCAACCTCCTTCACCCATCCACCATAGCCGAGTACCTTCACACCTTCTTCCATCTCCACCACCACCTCCCTCACCAAGCAATGCCATGGTCCAAGGCGTATAAGGTAGCAGATCGTTGAAGGAGTCATAGGTAGGACGGCAGGACAAGTAGAGGGTGGCTTGGATTAGGCTTAGGAGGGAGTCTCTCTCTCTCTCTCTCTCTCTCTCTCTCTCTCTCTCTCTCTCTCTCTCTCTCTCTCTCTCTCTCTCTCNTCTCTCTCTCTCTCTCTCTCTCTCTCTCTCTCTCTCTCTCTCTCTCTCTCTCTCTCTCTCTTTTTTTGTGTGTGTGTGTGTGTGTTGATCACCAACTTCCCATATCTTCCTCTTTCGAACCCAAAGGTCAACCCTTACCCTCTTTCCCCTTTCCCCTTGGCTTGCAACTAACCCTTCCCCCACCGGCTTGTCACATTGTCGGGGTACAAACGGTGAAAGAACCTTGAATCTCACTTGGTGGAAGAAGAGGGCAAGGGGGGGTTTGTCGGTCCCTTGTGCCACCAAGAAGATAAGAAAAAAGAAGAGCTTGACGGGCTTGACGATTGACAAAGTCTGAGAAGGAGTAGAGAGAGTTGCCAAGTAAAAGGAAGGTCAATTGACTCAACCAGAACCCCGACTGCATGACTAAGAGAAGAGGATGGTTTGGATGAAGGAAGGAAATGAGAAGGGAAAGAACCTAAGGACATGGAGATTAGGCATGTGGGAGGGACTATGTGTTGACCCCAAATGGTGGTTGTATTTGTTTTTGCATTGTGAATGGGTGTGCAGGTGAGCTGGACTGCACCCAGAATAAGTCGGGCGGCAAAGGGAAAGAGGGACATGTGCCAAGCGGGTTGTGAACGTAACCTATGCCTATAAGTGAGACCCTTTGTGCATGAGCCTCCAAGTATGGATGAAAAGAAAAAGTTAGGTTTGCATAGTTGAATTCTGCAAAGGTGTCGGACGGTCGAAAGGGCCGCCAAGTCCTATGAGTATGCGGGTGGGAACCCCGAAAAGACTAAGGCGTGCTTAGGGAAGCAACGAACATGATGCATGATGTGTGAGACAATGAGTGTTAATGCGTAGGCCGGCTAAGAGAATGAAGAGCGTCCCCCACCTCGATGAAGCCATAGGACCATTGCGTTAGTGAATGAATGTGTGGCCCAAGTAAGACGCTTGGCATGCGCATAAGAGAAGAGAAGTCTTTCAAAGAACCCCTGGACTGCCTGTGTATTGGAAAAAGCAATTGCATGGGGACACGACAAAGTATCAAGAAACGGATGCTTGTGAGTGAACAACAAAAACTGCCCCCTCTAGCGAGGAAGTTGAGCTATATCCCCAATGTCAAAGCTCTCTCGCTCGATGGCCCATCCCCATCCATCTTAAAGCACTAGGTGGGGGTGACCCTGTAACGAATGGCTCCATGCCCTGAGCATGATTGTGGGCAGAGCCGAGCCAACTGGGACTCGCAGGTGGGTCGACTTAGGCTCGAAAGTCTAATAGGGTGAGGCCCCACACCGGGTCCTTGGCAGTTTGCTCTACGAGTTCCTCCTTCAATTTTTTCCGGAGGTGGTAGGAGTTCACAAGGCAAGTCATATCTGGGGGTGGCGATACAATGCATCAGCAACTCGATTATAGCAACCCTTTTTGTATTTCAGTTCAAAGTCGAAAATGTCAATTTAATGGAACCAGCTAGTTAATATAGGGGACAAGGTGGTTTGTTTGTTGATCCACTTCAAAGTCTCATAATCTAAGAAGACTTTGAAGTGATGTCCCAGAAGATAGCGCTTCCAGTGATCCAAAGTCATGTGCAAGGCATAGAGCTCGCTCATGTAGGTGGAAGTAGCTACCTTTTCGTTGGGCATGCGTTTGTTGTAGTACTCGAGCGGTCGCAAGCCATCGCCTTCATCGTGTTGCAGCATTGTGCCAATCCCATATTGGCTCGCATCTGTAGTGACTACGAATGTGAGTTTGAAATCTGCAATGTGGAGTACGGGGTAACTTACCAAGACCTCTTTCAAGGCTTGAAACGTGGTTCCACATGTTGCATCCCACGTGTAACATTCGTTCTTGCTTGTTAATCGGGACAACGGGCGAGCAACAATGGAGAATCAGGGCACAAACTTTCGATAGTATGATGCAAGACCAAGGAAAGAACGCAATTCTCGGATGTTTGCGGGTTGAGGCCAATCGTGTACGACCTCAACCTTGGTTGCCTCAGGCTCAATGCCCAAGACAGATGGTGTTGTCCCTCCCAAACTCAGATTTCTTTAAGTTGAGATGGAGTTGCGTTTTCTTGAGGATGGTGAACACTTCCTCGAGGTGCTTCATATGTTCCTCGATGGACTTGCTAAAAATCAGTATATCATCGAGGTACATAACCACAAACCGACCAGTCTGTTCGTGGAGAACTTTGTCCATAAGACTTTGGAAGGTGGCCGGTGCATTCGCGAGACCGATGAGCATTACGGTGAATCCATAAAGCCCATCGCGTGTCTTGAATGTAGTCATGTGCTGGTCCGCAGGATCGAATTCAATCTGGTGGTATTCAGACTTGAGGTTGATCTTGGAGAAGGCCTTGCAACCACCTGCAGCATCAAGCAAATCATCTATGTGTGACATTGGGTATGCATTATTCCTCGTGATGCGGTTTAGACCGAGATAATCAATACACATGCGGAGTTTGCCTCCTTTCTTTGGAGCAAACAAAACGGGTGCACCAAATCCAGATTCATTAGGCTTAATCCATTCCTTGTCGATCATCTCATCGATCTGTTTTCGAAATTTCTTTCACTCGCTGGATCCCATTCGGTAAACGTAGCCCTTTGGAAAAACAGCACCTTTGACCAACTTGATCGTGTGTCAAACCGATCGCGTGGGGACTCCACATGGTCCAACTATAACTTCCGGAAATCGGTCCAGTAGGCCTTGGATGCTTGTTGGGACCAGTGGGGATGGAGGATCAGCAAAAGGATTACCTAGATCAGGTCGCAAATTACGAATGGAGGCAACCGAATTTCAACTAGAGTCATTTGGACCAGAGGTAGGCAAAAAAGTAGAAGTGTTAGAAGTAGATTCATTAGGTAACCGGTGGGGATGGAGAATCAGCAAAAGGATTATCTAGATCAGGTCGCAGATTACGAATGGAGGCAACCGAATTTGAACTAGAGTCATTTGGACCAGAGGTAGGCAAAGAAGTAAAAGCGCTAGAAGTAGATTCATTAGGTAAAGTAGAACTAGTACTAGCCGCAAAAGTAGTAGGCATATGAGTAGGGTGAACGAAGGCAACTTACAATTGTCTGTCCTCGTTATGCTTGCGCCACTTCTTGTAGAATTGCACGGCATTGAGAAAAGTCATCGAGGATTCGTGCTTCTCATCCAAGAGGACAAGAAGTGCGATCTCTTGAGCGTCTTTGACCATGAAAAGTGGTTGCTTCCACTTGATCCATTCTCATTGGGACTGCAACCAGCCCAAGCCAAGAACTGCATCGAAGGGACACTTGTCAAGGACGTAGAAGTTCAATGCGTGGGTGATTGTCTTGTCATCGTCAAAGGGTAGTGCGCACACCTTTGACTACATGCATGGATGTGACAACTTCTTTGTTGCCTACTTGAGTCTGGTAGAAATTTTATGCGTGGGTGACTGTCTTGTCCTCGTCAAAGGTAGTGCGCACACCTTTGACTACGTGAGTGGATGTGACAACTTCTTTGTTGCCTACTTCAGTCTAGCAAGGGAACTGCAAAGCCACTTGCTTCATCCCCAAATGCACTTTGCGTATCCCGTGCGGTGATATGAAGTTCGTCGTAGCACCACAATCAATCAAGACACGGAGATAGCGGTGGTTTATGATAAGTTTGAAGAAGATTAACTTTATTGTCCCTTGAGCACGCTGATGTTTCATCTCAGCCCAATGCTCTAGGTGATAGTGAAAGTCGACCTTCTCAGACTCCTCCAAAGGCTCGACATATAAAGCATGACAAGTAAGGGTTGCTGACTTGCGTCAGGTTCAGTCTCCCTTGCTGAAGAGGGTGCTGATGCCAACTCTACGCCCGATTTTGGTTTCCTTGCAGCCTATAAAAATCTTGGACTTTGTGATTCGGTTTCAGGCAATGCAGGCATAACCCTTTCTTGAGCCCAATCCTCCAATTTTTTTCAGTGATCCGGAGGTCAACTCCAGGTTTGGTGGTTGCATCCTCCGATTTCGTCGGGATTTTGACTCCGTTGGGAAGTTGTACATAGTTCTTCCTTGAATTCCTATTGCGTCCCTTGGCATTAACAATCTTTTTAAACCAAAAGTGGGGTCATCTGCATAAGCCTCCTCTTCAGCCTCCGACAGGTTATGCACAACAAAACGGTTGCTGCCTTTGAACCGTCTGTCGCCCATGGACTTTTTGCTGCCTGCTGTGGAAATGAGGTTTATTGCCTCGAGATTGACCATATCCTCCATTAAGGTGAATCGGTCAGTGTATCCAATGAGGTCCCTGCCGAGGCGATTTGTAAAGTTAGTGGGAACCGCGCCTTTCACTACATTTAAGCAAAATTTGTCAGTCATTTATAATCCTGGGGCTGGCAAACATCTTGCTAAGTTAGGTTTGAAGGCTTTTTATGGAGCTCCACCTCTCGCTGCGTTTGATAGTATCAAGTTAGCTCCTTGCCCTTGCAGCAACATGTGAATCCGTATATTGTGCGATTAGAAGTTCTTCAAGGGTGGCAATCGGGATGGTTTGAAGCCACTGTGTCAGTTCTATCTTCGGGACCCCAGCTCGCGTAGCTTGGACATCTAAGAAGCCCCGTACAACGGGCTCGACATTCATTCCCAAGATCATGGATTGGGTCTCTGTTCGAGTTCCCAGAACCTCAAAGTAGGCTCTCATGGGGTTGATCGGGGATTCAATGTCAGTACCTCCACCGCCTTTCGATCCACATAGGAATCGACATAGTTGGGACGAGCACCTGCTGGTTCTGATGTTGGGGCTGCAGCAGTTGTATAATTTCCCACATTGTCGCTTGTTTTAGCAACATTGGAATCTGCACCTGCTGCAGCTCCCGAAGGGCTTTGCCATCACACTAAAAAAAGTAGTAGTAGAAGAAGATATGGTTAGAGGGGCAAAACTAGTTTCAATAGCAGCTTCAGAACTAAGGGGTAGAGGAAGAAAATGGCCACTTGGGCCTGTCGGAGCGCAGCAACCTCTACCATCAAGTCATGGCACTTGCCAGTCATATCAGTTAGATCCTCTTGAAGTGTCCGTAATTTTTCGAAGACTTCAGAGATATGATCGGTATGTCTTTAAGGTTTCAAACTTTAACGATAGCAGTGAGGATAGGTTGCAGTTGTTCCTCACACTGTTCTTTGGTCAGTCAGGGAACAGTTTCTAAGATGGACAACTGACTTTTGAACATCTCCTTCTTCTCTTCCTCCGTCTTTTGCTCCCTTTTAAGAGCACCCTCATAGAGTACCTGTCGATAAGGTTTTTCCGCATCACAAGCTGCATTCAATAGGGTCTGCCACTACGTTGAGGTTAGTTGTGGCTGGGCCATTTTCGGCCCGTTACTGTTGACAGGTGGGTTAGAAAGATGTCAACCAGCAAAGGAATCACTCAGACTCTCAAGGGGTACACTCCCCTTTTCGCTTGGACGAACGCTCCGTTTCGCAGTTCTTGTCCACTCCAGACGGTCACTTGTCCACTCTTCCTTTTCTCCTTCTCTCGTCTCTCTCTTGTCCCTTTGGTTACGAGTCTCCACGAGCATTGAAAATGAACTTAGAGAAAGAAACAAACTGAAAAGCTCGAAGAAGAGAAGGTAGAACTCCTAGCCGGAGCGACATTACATTTGGACTAGAGAGCAACAAAAAGAACAAAAAAATAAATTCACATGAGAGGTCTGATCCAGCGACTCAGTCTGATTAGTCTGAATACAAGATCCCCTCGAGTCCAGTCTGATGAGTTCCGTAACGATATATAACAATGGAGAATTGAGTGGTGTACAAGGTGCGAGTTAAGACACGAACTGTGCAATCAAAGCATGTGAAACGTCTCAGCCTCAACTTCCAGCAGAACCTACAGACTACAGCCGTTCAGAGATTAAAAGACAAAGCACTGTAGAAGGACTCGACATTCAAATCAAGGTACTTCATCACTCCATCCATTAGGTGAGCAAGTAGTTCACACACTCAAAACGCACCATCAAGACCACAGAAGAGTAGGAAAGAAACCCAGAATAACCCCAACAGGACAATCAATACTATGCACATACATACATGGGGATCCCGCAGGTGCACAACACTTACCTGAGTGGCCTAAGCTTCGAGATGATAGAACTCACCCCCCTCTCATATGATCCTCCTGACCCCTGTAACGCTACCCCTACACTAGTGTTATCGCTTAGGAGGGTCTGACTCCAACACCCAAGTGGAACGTCGGATCCCCCGCCGATGCTGAAGAACAAAGTAGCAACTTGCAGTCCGTAGATGCTGAATGGCTGCTGTCCCTCAAGTTCGCCTACTTGAGGGAAGCCCTAAAATCGCCAACTTCGCCAAGTGTCTCCCTTGAATCAGATTCCAGGTGCAAGTGCCTCTCACTGTCGCCTCTCTCAAATTGCCACATGAAGTCTCCACGAAATGTCTCGCCACCCCAATCTTACTCTCAAGCAGCGTGGTTAGGTCTAGTGTCCACCCCACACGACCTAACCAGGTGGGGGCAGCTTCCCTTAGCCTCGCTGGCCCACTTCCCTTACAACCAACCGTAACCTTAAGTGTTGCCCTCAACTATTTAGGTTAGGGTTAGGGCAGCAASGTCAACTCTCACCAGCAAGTAGAATCCGCTCTGATACCAATGTTATGACCCTGTCGCCCAATTGAAAAACGAAATGAATGAACTTGAGAGGAGAGAGAGGGTAAGAAGAAGAAGAAGAAGAACGAAAGAAGAAGAAGATGATGTACACCAGCATAGACCAATGATAATGCTCTTCTTCTTCGCCAAACACTCTCCTCCTCCTCATCTCTTCCCCTCTTATTCCAAACAAGAATAATAATAACAATGTTGAATGGCTGATCCATAATCAATGTCCAAGCCCCTCTTCTACTGCAGGTATCACTTGAGGTCCACCACAGCGATGACCGCCCCTCTCTTTCTCTTCCTCATAGGCCGAGGCTATGGTAGACTACCAGGGCATTGCCCTGCTGTCCAATGGATAATACAAAGCAGCTGTGGCTGCTCTAGCTCAGGCCGCCATGCCTGACTCTGCCTCAAAGTTTTTTGGTGTAGCTCTGCCCCAATTGGGCCTTCCTGCTGCAGCGCCCACCAAGGTCATGAAGATGGCAACCACCATTGCCAGGTGAGTACCTCTGGCGCTCCTCTTCCTAGTGCTGGTCTTCTTCCTCCTCCGTGTCCTTGCTCCTTCCCCAGCAGCGCAGCTGAGTGCTAGCGCTGCTCAGCCAGCGCTCCAACCAGTGTGTCGCCAAACTTGCACACCGACAATGAGGAGGAGCAACTGGCTCCTCCTGGAGACATAGCGGCCTGCTTGCCTCTTGGCAAGTGACTTCTCAGGCGGCTCAGCCTCCAAGCAACTGGTACCTCCTCCCTTTCGGAGGGAAACATCAATGCAGACTCTGATATTACCCGTACAGGCCCTAGACTCAGACTGGTTGGACTGGTACCCGCTTAGACCTAGCCTACAACTACTGGGCCTCTAAAAATGCCAACTTTAGTAACAAGCGGGAAACTCAGCAAGGCATTCATTCCATGAGCAAAACTCAGAAATCAGCTGTGTGTCTCAGTCCGTGTTTGGTCAGCTCATTGCAATAGTGTTAAAGAGATTGATAGAGGCTTGATCACCGCATCTTCTTAAGGTTTGAGAAGTTGAGTACACAAGGACAGTCAGTGCCAAGTCCTGCGTAGCTTGCCGTGCTGCTATTCGGCTTTGGCACTTGGAGCTTAAATATGAATATGTCACTTTGTCATTCGCGGATGAAATGGGAAAAGCAAAGCTGCTTGGTTATAGTCACTACAAGAATTCTGAGAAGATCATGGCAGGGCCAGGGTGAGGGTGGGGGGCAGTGTGTGTGTGTGTGTTGGGGGGGGGGGTAGCCCCTCCCTACACATGAACATATCTACACGCTCTAGACTTGGATAGTCACACAACCAGAGTTGAGCAACGGGTACCTGAACCCACACCCACCCCCGCACCCACCCCACCCATGAGGCATTGGGTGAGGTGTGGGTCTTGATAAGCTGGCATGGGTGGGATGAGGGTGGGTCTAGGTGAGCCAGCCTGGGTGGATGATGGGCAGGTCAATGTTAGGCTTGGGTCACCCGAATGGGTGGGTGACGGGTGGGTGAGTGCTAGGCCTGGGTCACCTGACCCATAGACCAGGACAACCCATAAGAAACCTCCTCCCCCCCCCCCCCCCCCCCCTCTCATACATATTTCCCAGCTGTGGTCCACCTGTGGACTTTAAAAAGTTGGAGGCCCAGAAGACCAAAAGTCTCCACCCTGGCCCCTTGGAAAAAAAAGTTGTCGTCCTTAAAAAAAAAAAAAGAGCCGCGCCAATGGCAAATCGAACTTTGGGATCCTCCTTGAAAAAAATGTGTCACTCTCTACCGGTGGTAGCTGGACCACAGCCCAAACAACGGGATGTTCGCTCCGATTAAAACAACGGGGATTGAACCTAACCACACCTCCTTGAAAAAAATGTGTCACTCTCTACCAGTGGTAGCTGGACCACAGCCCAAACAACGGGATGTTCGCTCCGATTAAAAACACGGGGATTGAACCTAACCACAGCAAGTGGCAAGGTTCGCTCCCCAATTTCAAACTTGCGGAGTGCTTCAAATTTTTGCGTCGTCA
>BFEA01000239.1:1922877-1933663 GCA_003427395.1 Chara braunii
GGGTTTTTTTTTTTTTTTTTTTTTTTTCTTTTCATTTTGGGACACGGCCGGTACCGGCCTTGGGACTGGTCGTGGACCCCAGAGCCTAGCTCAGTAGGTACACTATTGAACTGTTGAAAAGTAGAATTGAATTCGAACCTAGATGGCGATGGGACTTGATGGACGAGTAGAGCCAGAATCATCGGATTTTACCGAGGTCCTTCGGGACATCCGTTAAAATTGGAACGATACAGAGTGGCCCGTGAGTAGGTTGACTGGTATAAATTGATGAGAGGACTTACCTTTCGTTTCCTTGAAGACAGAAGCTTGTGTGAGGCCGCGTCGAAGGCCGATGCGGTAGTGGTGCTCGTCGTCAGGATCACCTATTGTCCTAATCGCCATAGTCCTCGCTGACTCGGCACCGCTAGGCGCTGACTTTGAACGCTGTTGGTGCGCTGCCAGTAAGAGCGCTATTCGTCCCTCCTGTCGACAACGAGGTCATGTTACGACGGACTAAGGAACCTGGTCTACGCCGGACCGAAGATTCACTACCATCGGGGCGGGTAGATAGGTTCGTAGACAAGGTAGGGAGGAACGTTAGTTAGGAGGGTTGAAGAGAGAAGGAGAAGAGGCACAAGGGGATGAAAAACTAGAGTTGAAGCAGAAAACTAGAGGAAAGGGCAAGATGGGGAGTGAACCTGGACGTGGATCCGAGCCAGGTTCATTCGGAAACAAAGATGGAGGTGGCGATGGCAGAGACGAACTTCGACAAAGGTAAGAAGGGCAGGACTCAGTCGTTTCCTAGCTGATTAAAGTAGCTAGTTGGGGATTTTTGGGGTGGGCGACCCCGAATCCGTAGTTAGTTTGGTGTAAAGTTAGTAGTAGTAACGGAGAAAGGAGGCGTGCGAAAAGAGTCGAGAAGGAAGGAAAGGGGATAAAGAGGGGTGCAAATCGAATTGCTCGGCCGTTTCTCGACCGTTTTTGGCAAACAAAGATACTAAACGGGGAGGTTAGACCACTCTGGATTGATTGGCCTCGTCAGAAATCCAATCTGAGCAGCGGAGTAACTAGTACGAGTGGTGAGGGTTGCGCGGTGCAAGGTAGGAGCAAATCATAGAGTGAAAACTGAATGTATCTTCTCGCTTTTTGGCAAGAGATTCATTCACATTTTATTATTTTTCTTTTTTTTGTATGCAAGGGCGGGTGGTGAAGCGAGACCGCTCCTCTTATCGACGGAAGCAGCTTCGTCCGACTTCGTTGAGCACACGGTTGAAGGCGCAGCGTACCTTCCTATGTTCTTTCGGAAGATTCATTCTCATACTGCGCCTTGATGAGAGGAGGAACGAGTTGGGGCTGCCCCTCGTGATAGCCACCTGCGTCCTGTTTTCCTTTGTTATTTCTATGGGAGTGCCGTAAGAACAGTCGTGGTGTTGGAAGACTTAACTTACGAGTCAAGTACATCAGCGCTCAGGGAGGAGCGGGAACGCGGGTGCCAGTCAGCAGGTAAGTGCAAGCATTGCAGACATACGCGCGCGTGAAGAGAGAGGAGAAGGTCAGGACGAAGACGAAGAAGAAAGGCAACGATTTGACGAGGGCGAAGGGAAAAGAGAAGGAAAGAGAAGGCGATCGGACGAGGTTAACTAGGAGGAAAGGGAGCACGAGGAACCAGGGAGAGGTCGGGCAAGTCCGAAGGCGGATGTATGTGCCTAGTCAAGGAATATCAGACGAGATGCTTGAAGATGCCAGCGCGGTAGAAGGTTCCTCCGGATCGTTGACATCCTCGTGCCCCCTTGATGTGGTTGCTCTGCTTGTAATTGCGGTGCCCATGAGGAACACCGGACCTGACCAGCGGGATTGGTCAGGTGCGTTAGGATGAGAGAAAGAGGCTGAAATGGAAGACAGTACGTACCGGATCGGTTGCGAATGGCCTGAGGAGTCTGCATCTGTACAAACTCCGGTTGCTGGTACACGGTGGTGGTCTTTACACAACCCTGATTGCATAGCGGATGTCGTCGAGCTCCACTATTAGTTGTTGTTGCCATTATGATGAACACGACTGCTCTCAGCTAGAGGATGCTTTATATGGGCAATCCCGTTGATAGTCTGAAGATAGTGAAAGAGTTGGTTCTGTCACCACTACTTGCGTTGGAGGTCTTTGACTGTCGTTAGATGTGGCTTGACTATCATCTGCCTAGTCAGTGGTGGCTGACTGCTGTTGCGAAGTGCAAGCGCTCAAACTCCCTTTTAGGTAGCAGCCGAACAGAAGTGGGAGTGAGACAGGACAACAGAGCATGCACCTAGGCATGGTTCAATAAGGCAAAACACAGGATTAGTATAGCTTGTATCATTGCACTGACGACAAGATAGCGACACTGTTATCTGTGTGGTAAAAACGTTGTTGTTCTTCAAGGTACTATGTCGTGTGGCTGATACTGTTGTGGCCCTATTGACCCGGCATTACTGAATTTTGCGGTTCAGTGCATTTGCTGAGTCTCACTGTGCATCACTGCTTTTGCTGTGTTCCGCTGCGAGTTGCGGAGCTAGCAGGGGGGAACAGCGGTGGCTGTCGCGTAGTCCTTGTTAGTTACGGCTGATTATGATTTGGAGGCTACAGTTTCTTCAGTCGGATTGTTGCCACTGCGGACTGCTGTTACGGTGATTGAATTACTACTACTGTGTTTCAGCGGGCTGCTGCCACAGTGAATAGGGTGTTGCTGCTGGAACAGGCTACCACAACGCACGGTCTGTACGTTGTTGTGTCCTGGCTGTGCAATTGCTACGCCACCTTGCTGTGCACTAGCTGCGCAAGGCCGCGGACTGAAAAGACCAGGCAGAAGATGCACAGGGACATATTGCTGAAGCGTAATGCGGGATTTCCACTGTGCAAAACTGTGCCTGTTGTACACTGTTGTGCCTTATATTGTGCACGTCAGTCGGATGCACACCGCTGTGTATTGGTACGCGCGGCGTCGTGACAACTGTGTGTGGTGTTGTGCGCTGCCTCGGAATCCGGTTGATACGCAAGGCTGCTAAGCACACAGTCTAGTGGGTTGTTGTGTTTTTTTATTGCATATTGAGTAAAGCACAGGGGCATGCTCTATTCAAACACAGGTTTTTAGACTGCGGGACTACAGGGTAGCCACTCGTTGAGGCGGGGTAGCTTAGAGTGTGATCAGATACTGCAAAGGAGGGGCTATTGCTGCAACTCGGAGGGTTGCTGAAGGTTGTTGTTCGACATCCAGACTGTGATCTATTCTAACGCATTCTATTGACCATCATTGCGGGGCCATCAGGAGATTCAAGGCTCCAAGGCCCTCTCCTGCGAGTCTGAGCGCACCCCTCTTGTATCTGAGAGTCTAAGTACCTTCTTTTCCTGCCTTTCTCATTCTTAGTCTAGTCCATTGGTGCTGAGAGGAAGGCGGCAGGCGGGATTGAAACCCGTAATCCGCGCCAAGGCCTCTGTGGGAGGTTCGCCCCACTGATTGCGGGAGCTCTGCCGGAACCCAGGCGGGGTTCTGGAGACAGGGAACTTCAGGTATAACACTCGTCTGACGCATGTGATCCTTTCCCCTAACTACATTATTCCTTTGGGTATCTGAATATAGCTATGACAAGTTATTACGAGAGTTCAGATAATCCTTGAGTGAATCCAAACAAAGGAATGGAGGGGAAGGTGGGAGAAAGGAGTTTGCATGCGTTTGACCGGGGGCTGGGCCCCTCCGGGTGGATGTGGGCCCAGTGCTATGTTTTATTAATGTTTGTTGGGCTGTGTGAATGACTTTTATGGCCGGTCCTACCCGGGTAGGATAGATCAACCGCTATTTTCTTTGAGGGTTTTTTAACAGGAGAACGGACACCCTGGGTAGGGAAGACTCAGATTCCTGATGTTTATTTTAACGAGTTGAGGTGTATGTTTTTTCAGTGGGAACAAAGGCATAAGACTAAGCGTACCTTAGGGTTAGGGCGGCTTAACCATGAGCCATGAATTAATTGATCAACCTGAGTATAAAA
Source organism: Chara braunii (assembly GCA_003427395.1). Lineage (NCBI taxonomy): Eukaryota > Viridiplantae > Streptophyta > Charophyceae > Charales > Characeae > Chara > Chara braunii. The sequence goes on from BFEA01000239.1 coordinate 1,926,868, forward strand.
TTTGATACACGTATTACCTGAACTTATATTTATGACAGACCGGGCACCCTGGGTGGGGAAAGCCAGTCAGTAAGTAAGGTAGAACTAAGGAAGAAAAGGAAATAGATGAAGAATAAAAAGAAGGTAACTGGGCAGACTGAACGTACCCTAGGGTTAGGGCGGTCCAGTTGTATGCTCGCAATAACACTAAGGAGCAGAGAGTTAGTATAAATCTGTTTTTATTTTCCCTTCTAAACAAAGAGGGCGGATCGGAAGCTCCATTAGTTGGAAAGGTCCGATCGACTGCCTAACAAGATGAGGAAAAACTGTCTGTGCTAGTATTCGTATCATATTAACTGTTGTATGGCTGACAAGGCGTACCTTAGGGTTAGGGCGGCCTAGTGATATGGTTTTGTTGTTGATGTGATGTAAGTTGGACGTACCCTAGGGTTAGGGCGGTCCAACTTTTTGTCGTTTGTACTTATGTTCAGGCAAGTTAGGCCTACCCCTGGGTAGGGATGGTCTAATGTTATGCCATATGTAACCTTGTCTAAGGCAGACTGGGCACACCCTAGGGTTAGGGCAGCCCAATCCTATGCTTCATGTCGTTAGTTGGCAGAAGTCAGACGTACCTTAGGGTTAGGGCGGTCTGGTCATATGCATTATGTATACAGTTCATGTTATGTTCGGCACACCCTCAGGTTAGGGCAGTCCAGATGTGCATGCCCGATCTATTATTTAGGCAGGTCAAGCATACCCTTTAAATAGGGTGAGTCTGATCGTATGCTATAGGAAAGGGGGACTTAAAAGAGAAAAGAACTGAGAGATGTAACGAACTACTTGGACCAAACTGATGTGGGACTGCGAGAGATGTTTGTTTATGCATGCTTGTGGGCTCTCATTCTCGGGCGTCTTTTCGATAATTTAGTTGCTTAGATGCTCGCCAAGTGCTGAAGCCGTAGGTAGATAAGATGGATGATGGGAGGGAGAGCTTGAGATAAAGATAGGACTGACCTTACTTGAAGTTAGAGTTGACAATAGCTCACGATACCATCTTCTGAAAGGGGATCGTGTAAACTATCTTCAATCCTAACCATCAAGCAAGTATCAGAAGTTAGTCCCAAGTATAGTTTTGAATTGTCCTTCTGTTTTCAGCTCTGAATAAATCTTAGCAGCCTCCTGCTCCTACGGGAAGCACTGTCGAAATTTCTACAAATCTGAAAGAGTTAGTTATTTTTTGGACTCGTATAAATTCTGGAAAGGCATTTTTCCTACGGGAAGCACTGCCGAAATTTTGTAGAATCTGAGGAGTTCGAATATTTCTGGTTAGAAGAAACTTGGCAAATATACCCTGAGTAGGGGAGATGCTTAGTGACTTGGTGCTAATAAGGGGAGCTGACAATGAGATTAGTAGAGGAGATAGGTTACGAATTGGGAAGTATTCTCTTTTGGCATAAACATAGCAGTATTTTTGGCCTGTACTGTGATGCAGGTTTCCGTATTTCGCTTGAAGGCTTGATTCATTCAGTCTGATCCTTCGAAGGATCACTTCTCTGTTATCACTGATAACAAGTCGGTTGCCGATTCGTCAGTTCATTACTCAACTTTACTGTTTCTTCTGCTTCTCAACCTAAGGCATTGGCCCTTGCTGGGTTTTATGTTTTCTTGGGCTTTCACCCAGATTCTTTACAAATGGCCATTTCTTAAAGACTGGGTATTTTTGTTGAGGAATGGTGGGGAGAAGGTTGGGCTTGTGTGCATAAGGCAGGGTGTGAGTTGCAGAAGGCTGAAAAGTTGACCCCTTTAGTGTGTGCGATGTTGTTTGAGCTCTGTGTATGATTGCAGGTATGTGTGAAGAAATCTCGATTGAGTTTTGGTGAATGGTTGTGTTTTGGGTTCAGATGGGCAAGCCACACAACTGTCGTAAGAGCGAACTACCACACAACTCTTTGTTTGATTGAGATTGTCCTTCTCCCATCTTCATAATGTGATAGTCAGAATAGGCGTACGCTCAGGTAACCCTCACGGGGCTATGCGACCACGCGCTTACGTTTTCCCTTACTCATTGGCCTAGTTGGTCGGACGCTAACCATGAACCTGAAATTTGAGGCCCTTGTTCAGGACATCCCAGGTCCCTCTTCTTTTCTTGGGGCGATGTGTCCTACCAAACGGGCACTTGCACCTTTTTGGGGCGGACTGGGCCCATAAACCACTCCTAAGTTTTCGTAAAGGTCTAGTGGTTTATTTATGTTTTCTTTTGTTAACATTAATGCCTCTTTTCTTTTCCTTGTTCTAATTTTATTTTGGTGGAACGATAAAGTTCCGGGCGGAAGGATTAGCGTGTCGGTGGTGGTGCGCCAGACAACTCACCACCGCTCCAAATTCCTTCCTGCCCTAGGGACCATCTTACCCGCACCCTTTTAAGGACACCTCAGGGTGCAGAAGATGGTAGGGCCCTCATACCGTCCTTGCGCTCGCTAGAGGTTTATCCCCCCTAGCGCGCGCTTCAGCCGATGCCCGAGCGTCGAGAGCGAACCCATGGCTCAGATAAGGCCACTCGATTATGGGCACCACATAATGCGTCGTCATCTCGACTGCGTACGTAGGTTCGCATTGTTAGTCGATATGTGTATGCCTTGCACAGGCACGACCGTCTTATACGATCCAGACGCAGACTTCGCTTAGGGCTTGTGCAGGAACAGTTATAGGTCGAGCAGGAATGGCAAGAGCGCGGTGCGACAAATAAGGTCCGAAATCCTGGTTGAGAAGAATATTGCGCAGTCGGAGTAGACGTCTAAATCAGTCTGCTTGAACTCTCATTTGAGAGGTCAAAGCCCCAAGCGTTGGTTCGCATTTGAGCCTGATTTTGGGCGTTGCCCCGCGCGCACCCATTTTCCGTTGTCCTATCTTAGCATATTTTTCAGTAGGCCTACTGGGCCACGCAAACCCGAGTAAGGCCCGGACATAATAGAAATAGGGGCGGGTCCCATTTTCCCTTTTGTGTCTGTTTCTTTTTTACAAGTTCTTAGTTGGACGTTGTAGTCCGTGGCAGCCGTCGACGTCAAACCCCTTGACCTCTGCACATACCTCCGCTGATGGAGCATGGTGCGAGAGTCGAGAGCTCGCCCGCCACGACAGCCCTGAAGTTGTCTACTCAACCCCTCTCCACAGGGTGCTGAAGAGGGTGTGGTCTTCAACCGCACTTAGCAATTGTCTAGCGTCGAGAGGTTAACCCCTCAAAGCGCTTGTCAGCCGACACTTGAGTGTCGAACATGACCCTCAAGATTAACATGACAGGGCCACGCCGTTACGGGTACTATATAGTACCCTATCAGTGTGAATGCTCGCATATGCACGCATGGCTGGTTGATATGAGGAGACCACGCCCCCGCCCCACTTTGTATACTGAGTTCAGCGCGAGATGTCTATCTGACTCTCGCTTCAGAAGGTTATGGGTTGGATACTGAAGGGAGTAGGAGTGTTGTTGTGTTGTTGTGTTATTGTGTTATTTGTTTCCTCCATGTGTGTGTGTTGTGGTGTAACGCGTGGCATGTAGGATGCATCCTAGTCGACCGACGTCGAGTCACGTTTGGGACTTCAGCCCCTAGTGCGTCGATTCGCAGGCGGTTTCGATTTTGGGCGTTGACCGCGCGTACCCCATGCTACAGCGAACGAGAAACGCCCTCGACTGGGCCACGTATGCAATTGCATACGAGAAGCCTTCGCATGTGGTTCAGTAGCTCGGCGGGGATACGCCCACCTAAGGGATGGTGACAGCTCCCGCAGGTGGAGGTAAGCGGTGCCTTGCGTGACCCTGTCATGTCGTAGGGACTCGCGAGAGGTACGGCTTGCGCACTCGGCCGGAGCGGCAAGCGCTCTTCGCGACAAGTCTTGCAAAATTCTGCATGACGTCGCCGGGAGGATCCCCGTGCGGGACCGGTGCGCTCGACACCGTCAGTCTTCGACAAGTAGGAACTTAACAAGAAAATAAGACACTTTTCTCAATATTGCTTTCCTTTTCTCATTTACTCAAGGATTAAAGTCATGAATCGTGACTTGAAAGGTCCCTACGACCTCGTCATCTGTTTCATGAACTCTCCGCAACATCTAACCCAACAAAGAACGAAGATGACGTCAACGAGTCGTTCTTGCGTAGTTTGTTTCATACACACCTTTACAGCCACACTCCTTTCTTGCACAAGTCACGCACGAGGTTTGGTCTCAGTCAATACTTCACCCTTTGCTAATGTCAGCACAACAGCGGAAGGTGATATAGATCACTTATGGAAGCAGAAAATGTGCACCAAACCCAACTTTGTCGCTCCAAGGTTAGTCGGCAACTGATAGGGGTCATGGAAACATCATCTTTAATGTCCAGTTATGACGCATTCGATGGAAATGGCAGCCACCAAAAGGGCAGGCGCTGGCTACAACGAACTCATCGAAGGGCTTCTGAGTAAGAGTAGAACATGCACATCCCTAACCTAACAGCTCGAGTAGCATTTTCACCCACACTAGTCTGACTTCTGCCACGTGTGTATATATCTCCCGTATCTTCACTTTCATGTCATCACCTTAAACATGACCAACCCCACATGTTAAATAGGTCTCTCTCTCCTGGTCGTAGCCGCTTTTTTTGAGCTGTTACTATTTCGCGGTCCTAGTCATACTGTTGTTGCAAGTTAGCCTCCGAGCGATCTTCCATAAGTCCCGCAGATGGATGCTCACGCCTCTCTTCTCTCTCGTAACTGACCGTCTTTTGACTGCAATTGTCGTCTTTGTCCCAGACTCACCGTCGATGCGATTTTGCCTCCGGGCCGTCTTCCGCAGGCTCACCCGACGGGTGGTCTCGTAGCCACTTTTCCAACCCGTGCTAGGACTGCGTCTCCGCCCCACCGTGCCCTCCAAGATTTTTTTTTCCGAGGGTATAAACGATTGAGTTGGCGCCCATTCGGGAGACCGTTGAACTAAGATCACTTCCGCTTTCTAATTTAATTATTATCATTGGTTACAATATTATTTTAATGAAACCGAGTTTTGTTTATGACCTTAAACATGTTTTGAGATATTTTGTTTAGAGTGCAAGGATCGCGGTATACAACAATCATATAAAGGGAGAGGAGGGCGAGTCATTGGCTACTAGCCAGCAGGTACAAGCAGGCGGCCTCGCTTTGCTAACGCTGGTGGTCTGAGTTGGAAGGGCAGAGCAGTCAAGTGAGCAAGTGGTAGGCTATCCTTGTACGTGTGCTGAAGGTACCAAGCTCATGCTACTTTGAGAGTGCGCAGCTATGACCTGCAGAAAAAAGGGTCGCACGACTATAGGCCGGACTGTTGGAGACTTACAACACGATGGTCCCTAGAATCAAGGGAGGGCCTGGATCACTATTATCTTAAACTTCTACGGGGGAGATGAGGCCAACCTAAAGATCAACGTGGAGGGGGCGAGAAAAAATAAAATGAGGAGGAACCCGAAGTTGCAGGCGGTTATCACAGAGTCCAAAAACCGGGCTAAGCGAAGATGCGGGAGGGATGGAGTCACGGCAGAGGTCCAGGTGACAATCTCTTACCACGAAATTGAGACTTCTACCGGAACTACTGAGAGAGAGCAGTTGCATTTGGACCGGGACTCTCAGGCCGAGTCAAAGGTCAGTGGGGCGCAGACCCAGTCCTAGCACGGTGTCGTGCGCATCGGTCTCGCACGGGGACCCTCCCGGCCGCGTCACGCAGGATTTTGCAAGACTTTGTCGCAAAGTGTTTTAGCCGCTCCGACCGAGTGCACCAGCCGTACCTCTCGCGAGCCCCTACGACAGGACAGGGTCATGCGAGGCACGGCTTACCTCCACCTGCGGGAGCTGTCACCATCCCTTAGGTGAGCGTATCCCCGCCGAGCTACTAAACCACATGCGAAAGTTTTTCGTATGCAATTGCAGAGGTGGCCCAACCGAGGGCGTTTCTCGCTCGCTGTAGCATAGGGGGTTACGCGCGGTTGAACGCCTGAAAATCGAACCCGCACGCGAATCGACGTACTTGGGGGCTGAGGTCCCAAACGCGACTCGGCGCCGGTCGACTAGGACGCATCACACACACCACGCGTTACACCACAACAGTCACATCTACCCACACATAACACATGGAAAAACACAAAACAAACACAACATCACAACACTCCTAGTCCCTTCAATATCGGACCCATAACTTCATGCTGCGAGAATCAGGTAGGCATCGTTCGCTGAACTTTTGTATAAGAGTCGTGCGTGCTCATGACCCCCTCATATCGACCAGCCATGTGGACATTCGCAAGCATTTGCGCTGATGGGGTACTATGTGGTACTCGTAGCCTTGYGGCCCTTGATAATCTCGAGGGTCGCGTTCGACGCTCAAGTGTCGGCTGACAGGCGCTTTGAGGGGTTATCTCTCGACGCCAGACAACCGCCATGTGCGGTTGAAGACCACACCCTCTTCTGCACCCTGTGCAGAGGGGTTGGGAAGACAGCTCCAGAGCTGTCGTGGTAGCCAAAATCAAGGGGTTTGACTTTGACGGCTAACACGGACTACAACGTTCAACCAAGAAAACTTAAAAGAGGAAATAACTACAAATAGAAAAAAGGGGGGATCACCCTATTTCATCTCTCTGTCTAGCTCATAGTCTGATAACAGTCTCCAGCGGAAGGTGTAGGCCAACCTGTGAGATGCGTGCGGATGGTGCCCAAAGTTGAACCCATAGGCAACCCGTTGTTCGAGGCGTTGGAGGCTCGTACGCGAGCCCCCATACGTCGACTGGGATTGATATCTCGCCCACGCGCCGTTTCGCGCTATT
>BFEA01000239.1:1935808-1957783 GCA_003427395.1 Chara braunii
CGTTATTCCCTTTTACATCCCCCTTTCCTATGGCATACGGTCAGACAAGGCCCTAACCCTAGGGTATGCCTGACCTGCCTAGGTACACGAGTAAATCACGCACATTTGGACTGCCCTAACCCTAGGGTGGGCCCAACATGACAGGAATTATACACATAAGGCATATGCCTAACTGACAACAAGCGCATAGGACTGGGCTGCCCTAACCCTAGGGTGTGCCTAGTCTGCTTTAAACAAAGTTACATACGGCATCATTCTCGACCATCCCTACCCAGGGGTAGGTCAAGCTTGCCTGAACATAAGTACAAAGCTGAAAATAGAAAGACAAAGCAAAACTATACTTGGGACTAACTTCTGACGCTTACTTTGGAAAGTAAGATCAGCGATAGTCTGCACGACCTCTAGACGAGAGCGTGAGCTAGCACTGATCCTAACTCCTAGCAGAGTCAAGTCCTATCTTATCCCAAGCTTTTCTCCCATCATCCATCTTATCTGCCTATGGCTCCAGCACTCAGCGAGCATYTAAAGCAACTAATCCTATCAAAAGATGCCCCAGAGTGAGAGCCCGCAAACACACACACAAACAATCACAACGAACATCTCTCACCATCCCTCAGGTTCTTTCAACCTCATAGTTCGTTCAAAAACCTCGTTATTCCCTTTTACATCCCCCTTTCCTATGGCATACGGTCAGACAAGGCCCTAACCCTAAGGTATGCCTGACCTGCCTAGGTACACGAGTAAAGCACGCACATTTGGACTGCCCTAACCCTAGGGTGTGCCCAACATGACAGGAACTATACACATAAGGCATATGCCTAACTGACAACAAGCGCATAGGACTGGGCTGCCCTAACCCTAGGGTGTGCCCAGTCTGCCTTAAACAAAGTTACATACGGCATCATTCTAGACCATCCCTACCCAGGGGTAGGTCTAGCTTGCCTGAACATAAGTACAAACGACAAAAAGTTGAACCGCCCTAACCCTAGGGTACGTCCAATCCACAGCACATCAACGACAAAGGCATATTACTAGGCCGCCCTAACCCTAGGGTTCGCCTAGTTAGCCATACAGTTTTAGTTACCAAAGGCAATGTGATCAGGCTGCCCTAACCCTAGGGTGTGCCTGATCTGCCTAAACAATTATAAACATCGAAACGCTGGACCGCCCTAACCCTAGGGTACGTCCAACTTACTTTAAATGACAAAAGCTTATCGCTAAGCCGCCCTAACCCTAGGGTACGCCTAGTTAGCCATACAACATGAAATAGGGTACAAATACTTTCACAGACTTTATGTTTTTCCATCTCTTATTAAGCAGTCGATCGGACCTTTCCAATAAATGGAACTTCCGATCCTGCCTCATCTTTAGAAGGGGAAATAAAATCAGATTTATACTAACTCTCTGCTCCTTAATGTTATCATGAGCATATAACTGAACCGCCCTAACCCCAGGGTACGTTCAGTCTGCCCAGTTACCTTTGTTTTACTCTTCATCTCTTTCCCTCTTCCTTAGTTCTACCTGACTTATTGACTGGCTTTCCCCACCCGGSGYGCCCGGTYCGTCAGAAATATAAGTTCAAATTGTATATATATCAAGTTTTATACTCTGGTTGACCATTTAGKTCATGGCTCATGGCTAAGCCGCCCTAACCCTAGGGTACGCTTAGTCTTATGCCGTTATTCCCTCAGAAGAAACATACACCACAACTCATTAAAAGAAACATCAGGATTCTGAGCCTTCCTTATTCGAGGTGTCCGTCCTCCTGTTCAGAAACCCTTAAAGAAAACAGCGGCTGATCCGTCCCTCCCGGGTAGACCAGCCAAAAATCATTCATTCAGATCAGCAAACCTCAACAAAACATAGCCCTGAGTCCACATCCACCCGGAGGGAGTCATCCTGGGTTTGACCCGGTCAAAACATGCAAAACACCTTCCTTCTGCCTTCCTCCAGTTCGTTTTGTCTGAATTCGCTCAAGGATTATCTGACTTCTCATACACAATTGTTCATTAAACCCTTCACAATGCATGTCCTGACAAACATAATAAAACAGAAAAAGTAGTAGCCTCTCACATATACGTTCTGATACCCACGGGATAGCAGATAGTGGAAAGGATCACACGCGTCAAAACGAGAGTTATACCTGCAATTCCCTGCCTCCAGAACCCCGCCTGGGCTCCGGCAGAGCTCCTGCAATCGGTGGGGCGAACCTCCCACAGAGGCCTTGGCGCGGATTACGGGTTTCGATCCCGCCTGCCGCCTTCCTCTCTGAACCAAAAGACTAGACTGAGACTGAGAAAGGCAGAAAGAGAAGTATTTAAACTCTCAGATACAAGAGGGGTGCGCTCAGACTTGCGGGAGAGGGCCTTGTTGTCTTCAATCTCCTGAGGGCCCCGCAATGGTGGCCAAAAAGAATGCAGTGGAGTCGGTTGAACCACGACCCAGACGCAAGTAACAATCTCCTGTCAGTCTTCTCAAGTCGCCGCAGTAACCCGTCCGCAAAGGTCTGATCATACTCTCAAACCGCCCCACTCCAACCGCTAACTAAGGACGTATTTGCACAGCGTAGAAACACACTGTCCGAATAGAGCACGCACCCATGCTTTATCTGAAACGCAATAGTCGCAGTCGAACTCAAATAGACGCTGCTCGCACAACGATCATGCGTAATCAGCACATAGCGATAAGACAAGGTACAACTAAAACCTTGATTTACACAGCAAAACCCAGCAAATCCAGCCACACACAGTAGCGCAACAGTGCCAACAGCCTGAGGGAAACAGCAACCTTCGTCAGAAGTGCTACAGCAAGACACAACAGTTTGGTCCGGCGGAGTAAYTGAGTTGCACAGACCAGCGAGCACTCTGATTGTTGAATTCCCCGCAGCATCCAAAATGTCAACTCTTCTTAGCAGCAAAAGGCAATATAGTGCATTGAGTAAGCCCAAAGCTCACAGCAATGGCCCAGCAGCGTGTGGCGGGCACCCAGTAGATGCACAGCGAGTGCTCAGCAAGTGCAARCTAGTTGCACTCCCACAGCAAATGGCTCAGTAGCARTGCACCTCAACAGCATGAACTCAGTAGGATCCTATTATAACAACAATCGAATACTCAGCAGAGTCAGCAGCATCGCCTGAAAGTTGAACAACAACTGTATTGGAGTCCGGGAGCAAGTGGCTGCAACTTGATACTCGCTGAGTATACAACACCACCCCGTTGAGGTAGYAGCAGCCCTCTCCAAATATGCATCAGCAACAGTGCCCTGTGGGAGGYAGCAAAATCTTGCCGCCGTTGGGTCTCGTTGAGTTAACAGTGCCTTACTATCCAACTACAAGAAGCCTCCATGCTAACTGCAGTAGCAGTGTCAACACAGTAGCGGTCTACCAATCAAAATAGCTTGGAACAGTGGATCGGTGACAAACTGGTACACAGCAGCATCAGGCACAGCGACGTGCACTCTGAACTCAGTATTAATGACAAAACATTGGACCCCTGCAGCAGCAGCTTCTCCGCTCGCGGATCATACAAATAACAAAAATCGAAAAATGCATACCTTACCAAACTTAACAACACTGCCGTAGATCAGCTACTCTCCAATCCAATGACCATTTTCTCCCTCCCAGCATTTCACTTTCTCAGTCTTTGCTCCTCCCAATTTCAATGCACCCGGCTGCTCTCTACTGTCTGTTCCATGCAGCCCCCACAGTTATCGGCAGTCCGCCCAGGCTTCAAGTGTGTCAAAAAAACACGGATATGTACTCCAAAGTGAGAATGAATCTGTCGTTGGGATCTGGGCAGATACACTTGTAAGGTTCCTTGCCCAGGTCAACGTGCAGTTTGACATTGTAGCCCGTCCTTCGGTTTATCAGGCGGTGTTCCCTGTTCTGCTGACCAAGAATATACTGTCTGTCTTTCTCTAGCACAGAACTCGGTGGGATTACGAGTGTATGTGGTCACAAACCTGCCTTCAATTCATTTAATTGTACTCGTTATTAGTTACCGCAAGTCCCTCCCAGAGGAAAAGAATCGGTAGGCATGCTCTTATTCACAAACGTTCTCGCTACCATCCTTGCCCAAAATATCACATTCAAATTTTAGGACGTGATCTAGTACCTGGCCGCAAAAGCCGTCCTCATAATTTTTGCGATGCCCACCTGTGCAATTCAGTGGGAAATCAGCAGTAATTACTTAATGCATGAACGAAATACTTTCCTCATGACGGTTGCGAACCGTCGATTAACTATACACAAGGACGAAGAAGAAGCTCAAACCCAACCCCATTCCCTGCTTGTCGGTGCCCGTATTCTCACCCTCCTCTCTCTCTCTCTCTCTCTCTCTCTCTCTCTCTCTCTCTCTCTCTCTCTCTCTCTCTCTCTCTCTCGGAAAATCCGAGGTTACCAAATAGAGCTCTAAATAGAGGCTGTCTGCTGAGGGGGGTGAAATCCCTCATCATGTACCTCGCGCTCATCTCCACTAGAGTTATCTCTCGGGTACGGCCTCAAAGTGGCGGCCCGGACCCCGAAAACATCTTCGGTCGGCGGCGGTGGTCGTGAACCACAAGCATCCCGCCACCACAACTGAGCCTGCGCATCACGGTCCTCCTCCGATATCCTCTGGTCCACCCCCTCGCAGATAGTGCCTGCCTCCAGACCACCCTCGTTGTCCAACATCGACTCGTCCTGACTCCACGAAATAACCTGACCACCCCCCGCGCTTTGAAGAACCAAAAGTCGCGTGTTGGCTGTGATCTCGACCAACTTCGCGACCTTTGGGGAACAACAACCTGTTACGCTTCTTCGTTTGAGTACTTTCGTGGATGGCCCAGTTCCTCTCCACGGGAGAGGAGCACGTCCACATTTACATGACACGAAGAGCTATACACTCGGGACACAATCGCCATATAGTGACCACCACAGACCGCACTCGACGGTCTCTTGCTCCCGAACACACATCTCCGCAGCAGCGCGCGCCCGCTCCCCTCCCCATGAGCAAGTTGAAATCCGCATGTGAAAGTCCCGCCGCTGCAACAAAGCGTCTCGGTACTCCTTGCGTTGCTCGTCGAACCCAGTCTGCGACAAAATGTACCGCTTTGCCTTCCTCACAAGTCGTGCATCCTCATCCTTCACCACGTCGATGTAATACTTCATCGACCTCCTCATCGGGCAGAGGAGGTACGCCACAGCGTGCGCATGCTCACACATATGAGCAACGTGGTCCTGCACCCGCCTAAAAATCTGGTCCGCCAATCCATCCTCGAGCGGAGCAACGGCCACCTCCATGTTCTCTGCCAACCGCCCCGCCCAGTAAACCACTCTCGACATGCACTACCCTCCGCGATCCATCTTGCGCAACAGATTATAAACCGGCTCCATAATAGCACGCAAGATGTCCATGGAGTCCCACCAGCTGTCGTGCCGGATCTGCCACCGCACCCAGGGTGCATGCTGCCTGATCGATGTAGTCGCCCAAGGCTCCCTGCCTGATCAATATAGTCGCCCAAGGACGTCGGACAACATCCAACCGCTCTAACATCTCGTAGACGGATGCGAATCGAGTCTCGCACGAGTACAATAACCCGAGATGGCGACTCTCTTTCTTGAACAGGAAATGCGCTCGGCCTTGATTTTTATGAAATGCATTACCACTCTCGCCCGCACAATAATATCCACGCACTACGGACCCGTTGTCCCGATGCCCGACAACAACTTGTTGCACACGTGCGCCACGTGATGCGTCTGTACTCAAGCCGCATATGTGGATCGGCCAAAGCGTTGCCTGCCTTTACATAGGCAGACGCAGAGTCTGTGCAAAGTGCATTGACCCTGTCTCGACCGAAGTCATGGAAGACTGATATCCAACTCCCCAACACTGCTAGCGCATCATTGGACTCACCCTCTCTGTTGAGGGTGCTCCATATCATCACTCCTCGAGTACCAGCTGCTAGGAAGTTGACGATGGGTCTCCCATCGCAAGACTTCCTGTCGTCAAACAGGATCGTGGCCCCTGTGTGGTTAAATAGCTCTTGTATGTCCTTAAGACCGGCAACAACGTCGATTGTCGTCTCAACCACCGTATCCATTGCTGCGACTTCATTCTTGGAAGGCCAAATCACGGGCACTGAAGGGGGTTTGTCCCTGAAGTGTGCGGTGTATGCCTTTCATGTGGGGCTCCGAAAGATGGTGAAGGCTAGCTGGTTGTTGTACATGAAGCGCATGGCACCGTTCATATCCTTCCTCTTCCCTAAATTTGAACCACCCTCACCAGCGGGCAGCTTGCGTGGCCGCTGCGAGTATGTACCCTCGTCCTCCCCGCCACACTGTCCCTCGCCATCCAAATCGATGACGTCGCCCCCTGCTGCCGTGCCCCAACTGGGGCTGTGGACGCCGCTCTCGCCTCATGAGGACCTCCACCAGGAATCCTGTTGTCAACCCAAGCACTGTGAAGCTCCTCGTACGTGCGGATTTGTTCCAACCACTTTCCCTCGAACGTGTAGCCGCTCGTGTAATGCATGTCCATAAGAGCTTCGTTAGTCACCTGCGAACAAGCCTTCACGTTGCGAAAATGTCGCTTCGCCCCATGCATGTTCCCCTGCCACTCGTTCACGCAGAACACACACTACAGCATCCTTTGACCACGGAGCTTCTCAGAAAGCTCCTAGCCAATAAGCACATACTTGTACACACTGTTCGAATTCTTCATGCTTGTCTGTGTGTCGTCGCTGGCTTGGATGAAGGTGTTAACTTGTTGCTTCGACATTTTCGCAGTGCCCTATTAAAACCTACCGAACCGTCGTTGGCAAGCCGCCATTACCCCGGCACCCACTCGGGCCACTCCCCCACCCGATGAGCAGCCAGCCAGCCACCAACTCCCCGAACCTGGAAAGAAAAACTGCCACCCTTCGGGCAGCCCTCCGCCAAATCCCGAAATTGGGACCCCGGCCCGAAATCCCCAACCGACCCCAACCCCTCCAGCCGACAGGCCGCTTCGCAACAGTAGGATGCCGCCGAGGTTCCCCCGCCCCCGAATCGTCGCGCCGCCCCCGAATCCTCCCAATCCGCGCCTTTCAATGAGCGCTCAAAACTTTCAGCGTGCACTCAAAGATTTCAGCGCGCTGTCAAGCGCATCGGTCTCGTGCAGGGTGGGACCCTCCCGGCCGCGTCACGCAAGAGTTAGTCATAATCGCGTATACTAAATAGAGTTTCCTCAACCGCTCCATCCGAGTGCGCTAACCATATCTCTCGCGGGCCCCTACGACAGGATAGACCCTACTCGAGGTACAACTTTACCTCCACCTGCGGGAGTTGTTACCTCCCTTTGGTGGGCGTATCCACGCCGAGCTACTAGTCCACAATATGAAAGCTAATCAGTTGCAATCGCAGAGGTAGGCCAGCCGAGGGCATTTTCTCGTACGTTGTAGCATAGGGGGTACACGCCGTCTCAAGCCTCTATCGAACCCACACGCGAACCGACGCACTGGGGGGCTAAAGTCCCAAGCTCGACTCGTCGTCGATCGACTAGGACGAATCTCACTCACCACTCGCTATACCACACTTTAAAACATAAAATTAAAAACACACCAAACAACACAAAACAAACCACACAATAACATTCCTAGTCCCTTTAGTATCAACCCACAACCTTCCGAAATGAAAATCGATTAGGCGACGAACACGAGACTTAGTATAAAAATCGCACGGACGCATGGCCTTCTCATATCGACTAGCAATGCAAGCATATGCAAGCAGTTGCAATGATGGCGTACTATGTAGTACCCACAATCACACGGTTCTCGATGGTCTCGAGGGTCGTGTTCGATACTCAAGTGTCGGCTGACACACGTTTTGAGGGGTTTATTTTTCGACGCTAAACAACCACCAAGTGTGGTTGAGAACCCCACCCTCTTCTGCACCCTGCGAAGAGTGGGTGGTACACAGGTTTATACCTGTGGTGGCAATCGTCTCTTATTGCCCTGGAGACTGGCTTCATCATCCAGGGTCTAGAGAGAACTCAAGGGGTTTGATTTTGACGACTGTCACGGACTCCAACGTCCAACTATAAAAATTAACAAGCAAAATCGATCAAAAAATTAATAAACCATCCCGATATTCATATATCAAATCAGAACTCGAGATAAAAATAAAGAAAGGAAAAGAAGAACTCATTAGGTATATGGATCGTGCGGCACATGGTTGTCATTCTCACTGCCTCCAAAGTAAGGCTCGTATATCAAGCTTCAAAATACTGACCTACATAAAACACAAGGCTCGTATATCAAGCTTCAAAATACTGACCTGCATACAACACAATGACATACGAGAGTCACATTGTCATACATCAATGTGATCATCTTTACTGTTCCATGTAAATCACACCATGCCTCACATACCCAAGCCCCATTCATTGTCATACTCTCAATAAATTCTCATAAGTTCTTTATAATGATCATTAAAAAAAATTCGGTTAAAACCCTCAAAAAAACATATCAAATATCAGGGCTAAGGCACAGGTATAAGCAAAGTTGTGTTGTGAGCCCACAAGTCGACGATCAACCAACCGACCGGTTGTCAGTGATAGCAGAAGATGAGTCTCGTGGGATCAAGCTGAATCTAGTCCAATCCTGAATCGAAACGATTAAGAGGACATGTAACACAAACCATGTCAATTATCAAGGCTAAGTTTATAAATGCATGGAGAATAGGCTTCATATCACATTCTCTCTCAAGAATCATCTTAATAACTAAGTCGGAATCTACCTCTTAAGCAAACCCAAACGTAAGGTAGACCTTGGCAGAATCCCCCCTTTGTAGAGTGGATTGTCAAAAATCGCTACCTATCAAAATGTAATATATCTCCTTCAAACTAATAAAATTTCAGCAGCGCTTCTCGTAGGAAAAATATATTTTCAAAATTAATACTATCTCCAATATGAAAACTGAAATAATCTCTAACTCTAGAAAAATAAATTTTGTCAAACTCCCTAAATTAGTAAAAGTTTGGGTAGCATCTCCTTTAGAAAAGCAGACTTTCTAAATTTATACTAAGTCAGATAAGAGCTCAAAAATAAGACTAGAGTTCAACTAAGACAAAATTTAACTAACTACGTAGATTTATAAAAATTTCGGCAGCACTCCCTTTAGAAGAGTGTTATTCCAAATTTTATACAAATGTAAGTTCAAAATAAAAAATAAATTTGGCTTCTTAAGGTCAAGTTTTATCTAACTCCCTGAATTAGCAAAAATGTGGGAAGCACTTCATTTAGAAAATGAGACTTTTTAAATTTTTAATAAGTCATTTATAAATTTTAGATAATTTGAATTTTGAAAAGTCAAAATTTGGCTAACTCCTTAGATTTGCAGAAATTTTGGCAACGCTTCCCGTAGAAAAAGTAGTTCACCAAGATTTATACAAAGCCAAGTATAGCAAATGATCCTAAAAAATGCGAGAATCGACCAAAGTAAAAAAAAATAACTCAGAAAATGCAATAATTGAACTAACTCATATGGGTTTAGCACGTACCGAGCAACTAAAGCAACTACATGTCAAACTGAAACTCAGACTAAGTACTAATCTCACTCAGCCACATTCAAGATCAAATCACAATAATAAGTATTCTCACTGGCCCCAAAGTCAACCTTGTCAAACAATAGTTATGGTCTTCCAATGACTTGTCTCTTATACCCAACTTACATAAGGTATAGAGCTAAATCATCCAATCTTATGGAAACCTGTCTACCTCAGTTATTGGATATACACAAATTCAGGGCATTACAACTTTTCTCTTCCTTAGGCATATGACTAGGTTGTTCAACCTAATCGCCCTGAATTGTTTAAAGTATCCAAGTTACATATAATTGTCTGCACTGAATCTTTTAAGGTACCATATGACTAAACCGTTCAATTTAGATCAAAGTTCAACCTGTCACTTCTTACCACAAGTTTACTCTTAATTGTTACTTTCTTCAGTTGGTGATAAACTATAGTTAGATCATCCAACCTTATGGAAACATGTTTGACTAGCCTGTTCATAAGTAGAGTAATGTAAAATTATAGATAAATTTATCCTTCTGGTTTCAACATGTGCGTGACTCTAGACCAGACCTCCCAATCTTATGGGAACATGTTCAGTCCTTTGCCTGAATTCCCCTCAAAATAATACAAGGAGGGTTAAAGTCATCCAATCTCATGGAATGTGCTCAACTCTCTTTCAGAAACCAATAAAACAAAAGAAACTCAAATGAAGCAAGGCAACCAACCCATCCAATCTTATGGAAGCCTGCTTGATCCCTGAAAAAACGTCAAACACAAACAACCCTCACAAATCAGAGCAACAAGACTGTCCAATCTTATGGAAACCTGTCTGATCTTTTAGGCAATCAAAAATAAACATAGCACTGGACCTTCCAAACTTATGGAAACTCTCCCAACCTTTGGTTGACCCAGTCAAACACAATTAAGACCACCTTTCTCTCACCTTTCCCCTAGATGCAAACCCGTTCCACGATCTGTTTGGAGTCAGACAATAAAACTGAAACTGGAATTACACATGCCTTCCTTTTCTTAAGTCTGAGTCATGTCCTGAAAGTCAAATTGAGAGTCAAAGTAGGGATGCACGCAATATACTCAGTCAAACTGTAACAATAATACATATATGGTTTATAACTGGGTTTATAGAAGGAGACGAAACGTTTGCCTCTCAGTTCCCTGCCTCCAGAACTCCTAAGTTCTGGCAGAGTTCCCTCAATTGGTGGACAGACTCCCCACATATCCTTATGCGGTCCTAAGGGTTGCAATCTCGTTTACCACCTTCCTCTTTGAACAAGATCAGACTTAGATTTAGAAGGGCAGAAGATAAGGGGTTTCAGACGCTCGAGATACAAGAGAAGAACAAACTCAACTCTAAGGAGAGGGCCTTGATACCTTCAATCGTCTGAGGGTCCCAATATGGCAACCAGAAAACGCAATAAAAAAGTCAAATTGAAGTCTAGATACAGAGTAAAACCACTCTAACGGTCCTTCAAACCGCAACGTTGAAACCCTTTGCCAAACCTGATCACTCCCCCAGGCTACAGTCCCGCTACGTCTAACCAAGACCACCTCGACGCAGCCCAGAAGCACCTTGTTCAAATAGAATACGCCCCCCCCCTCGTGTGAACACAGCAAACACTCAACAAAACGATGCGCACTCAGTCACAACACGCAACACCAAATTATGATAACTTTACACAACACCGAAGAGAGCGTCGAAGAATGGTGGAGTATCCAATGGGTTGCCAAAACGCCTCAAGCCCAATTCCGTGGATAGCAGTTGCACTCCCCCTCCAAAGATAAGTTTTAATGGCAAAGTGGGAGGATCTCACACAGTCCAACACCGTTCGCTGCATCCGCTCACTGGATTGGTCATAAGCAGCATTCCCTTCATAAAATCAGGAAAGAGCTCCCAACCTGTCAATCCTTGCGTTTCCATTGGGTAGCCGTCCAACAGTCCCTCTCGATGTACTGCAAGCAACGATGCGCAACAGTCTCACGGTGCTACGCAACGAGCGTAATGGAAGACCCAGTAAAACGCATTACGTGCAGTAACTGGGCGCAGTATTTGGGCGCAGCAGCTTGCCTTTCAGTTCAGCCTGTCTTGCTAATTCTTTGGGGTAGGCCTACTCTCTCTCTCTCTCTGTAAGCATATGCCTCAGCTTTCTGACCGTCTGCTTGTTCTCCTACACACTACCTTCCCAAAACGCCCGAACCACTGGTCATGTTCATTCATCTTAGTAGCAACAGATACCTCAACAGCAAGGGTGGTCGAAATAGGAGGCGACCACGAAGGTGAACAAGAATAGGACCAATTGACGGTCATAAGGACGAACACCTGCGCTGGTCACTTCAATACTCCATATGATAGCAGACAGCAGCAGCGACTGATAGCAAGCAGACTTTGTCCACCAAATATATGCAACGTGAGAACGAATCTCCCACTAGCACGAGAGAGAAAGCACCCCGTTGGTATTCAACAACAAACAAATTGTGCTTAAGAATTCCGATCTCGTAGACCATCATCAAGACCAGGTACGTGCCCTCATCATTATCCTCATCTCTCTCATTTTTTTTCTTTCTCTTCAGCCAACGTGCCTGCACGACCAGGTACATGCAGGCAAAACCCAGCCTGCAGAGGAGAAGGCCCCGAGTACAATGACCCCGCACCGGGAGAAAATCACAGCCGTGATGGAGGAGATGGAGACGTCAAGCTAGATGAAGAGCACAACCTTGAGGTAGTTAGTAGCATGGCGCAGCCCAGTCCACTCCTCAACCAAACTGCAGAAGTGGGAATGAATCTTCCGCTAGAACACGGGAAGATACATTTCACCTTACAGTCATGCAAGCATAAAGCTAAATAGTAGCTATATCCACCGATAGGATGAGCAAAATCAGACCGAATCTTCTGAATGGGCATGACGCACGAGTTGAGTTGAATCCTCCGCTAATACAGGTGGAGATTCATCGTCTAGTCCTTGATTAAGTTCGTGCTATTTTCCCATTCGTCCCCGCTTGCACACCGCACGTTACCCCCGTGTAAGAATTTTCTTTCCCTTTGCTTCTACTGTCTTCCCCCGTATCCGTGTACTCCGACCTCTTCACCATTTACTAATTGTGCAAAATCTGGGATGGATCTGCCGCCGAAACACTGGCAGGTGAATGCATACTTATCATTTTTGTTCTGCGCGTATACATCGGGGTTCCACGCTCCAGTTTATTTACCATCGTAATCAAGGAACCTCATGTGCCGTAGGCAGGTAAGGATCTCGAATCTCGCCTCGCTGCCCTTTTCAGATTGGCCTGCTCTAGACCGCGCAGACCTTCCTTTGATAGGTAAGCAAAATCAGAATGAACCTTTCGCTCGATAGCGGAAACATACTCGGTTTCTTCCCCTCTCTTTCTGGGCGCAACTCTTACTGTCGACCTCAATCAAACTACTAACTTAAAGGCAAATCTAACACTACTATCACGATCGCAATGCCTCGAAACCCCAGGCTAGTACTTTACTTTGCCCGATTACATAAAAAATCGAGCAAGGTATCGAACTTCCATTCTGCCATATCCGTTTTCTTTGACACCTTCGCGCACCTTCTCTTCTCCTCCGTGCTAAAACTAACACTCCAACCCCAAATCTAACACCGACAATCAACTCGCGCTACTTGAAAACCCCAAAATCGAATTCCTGCTCGCTCGGTTCTGCTAAGGAACGAGCGAGATATCTACTCCCCACTTCCATCACATCCCCCTTCTCCATATCTCTGCGCAACTCCTTCCTCCTGTACCGCCTCATCTGTTTCCTCATTCCCAAATCTGACACCGCCATTGCAATCGCCCCCTCTTATAACCTTGGAGTAGCAGCTCCACTCACTCGATTCCATCAAAAATCGAGCGAGCCCTCGTTCACTGATTGCAACCAGCTTGCTTTCTGCCAACTCCCAGTCTGAAAGTATCTGGCTCGAAACTATGCCAGATTCATTCCTCTCTTCACAGTTTGTTTCTCTTTGTCAATCTCTCAGCCGACACATGACCTTACTTCTGCGTAGCGGAGCTACCCACCGTCCGCAGTCACAACACGCGATCCTACAGCCGAGCAACTAGACTGCTGAACAACTTTGACCATCTCGGGGGGAAATTTTGGATAGGATGTGCTACTGGTCAGTCCAAGTAGTCTCGTGCCCCTATACCCGTTCGACGAACGGTTGCAGCAGTATAGCTGCGAACCTCCCCACAGTGCCCGTGGTCCGCTAGACCGGGCCCAATTCACCACCTTTTGGGTCCCAGCCCGACTCCCAGCGGCATGCCCCCCACTCAAAACTCTCACTGTGAATAGTGGGCGGCAAGTGGTCCTCTCACAAAGGGCCCCGGTGCAGGTTTTGGTGGTAGTCGAGAATATTCAAATGAGAACTTCGAGAACCAAAGTGGGTGGGTGGGTTCCATATGTTCCGCTGCTGCAGTCTACGGCCTCCGCCCTCGCATCCCCATCCCAATGCGCCCAGGCAAGGCCCACCTCTCCTTCGAGTCTCAAAGGGCATGCTCACACACAATCCTCTTACAGCAGATAGTGGGCGGCGGCCTGCACCCACAACAAGCCCCGCCACCCTGGTTTCTTCCTCTTCATGGACACGACTCTCACCGACTCTCATGCACGTTTAACACCTCGGTCCAAGTTTCAAGACGGGCGGTTGGAGGAATTTTGGCAGCATTCAAGACACGCCGAAACCCAAGCAGACCCGCCAAAAGAAGAGCATGGTCAAGGTCCTTGACTGACGTGACGACCACCCGTGTCCGACAATGTAATGACTAAACCAGGATCGTCGATCCCCCAACCGGCCTCGACACTGATCAGCAAGTCGAAGATATCAAAAAAACAAAAGGAGGAAAAATAATAATAACAATAAAAACGAACGCTAGCGAACAAAAAAAGTAAGGGGGCGAGGCATCGCGCGTCCTGCTGCCCTGCGTCGCCGCACACACCCGGCCGACACATGACTGCACCTCGCCATCGATACCCCACACCCGCCACTCACCTGGACGAGGACCTAAGCTTCCTCCCACACGCACGCCGTCAAGAGGACGAAGTTGTCCTTGTGCAACTTGCAAAAAACATGCCAAATACCCTTGTAAAAGTGACACGACATTATTTTCGAACTTTATTCGCTCCTCAAGGACAAGTAGACAATAACTTTCTAACATAGCTAACTTAACTAGACCGCTCATCAAGTTATACCAACCCTAAACGTTAATTCCTTAAAAGAGCTAGATAAATGTCAGTGGTCAAATTTTCTTATTTAATTCCTAACCAGAATAGGAATTAGGAATATACAATAGCTGAAATAATCGGCTAGGCACTGACACGTTTCAACCTTTAATTCAAACAAGGTGGATACGACCACTTTCCACCAACTACAATCACAGATAGAAAATCATGCAATAGTCAAACTTAGAACTATACAATCCCCGGTCCTTTTGAAGGGTATTTTGTCGCGTCGAGCACACAGATCACCACCAAACTCAAATTCAATAGTGTTTTAAATTTCAAAATCTTACTCCTTATTTAACCTTCTTTCTTTCACATGACGATCATTCAGGCTCAACTCATTCATACACCTCATTTCATAGGGATTATCATTGTTAACCAGAGGTTAGCCAAATTGAACTTGTTGTACATGTCGTGGATGTATCTTTTCGGGTTGGGTCCCGTTAAGCCCATTCCCACAACCCTTATTGCCACATGTAAGCCACTCATTTTAGTTACTTGAAAAAAAAATTGATGGGTAGGGGTATTCATTAAGCCTTCAAAATAAATAAAACCCACCCTTTTTGCAAATAAAATAGGGTTCGTCACTTTCATCATGCACTTTGTCAACTTCCCTCATAAACTTTACTCAGTGAGCAAACTCTCATAATCTTTCTCGCAGATAAAAATTCATGTTTTTACTTCCCAAAATTCTACACTTATTGACAACACCACTTTTAGCCAAAATTGAAGTCGATTGGAGGGTCCCAAAATCAGGTGGGTGTTTCCTGCCGTGGATGACGCTCCCTCCGACTTTTAGTCAATGCTCAATTCTCTCAAAGAATCTCCATAATGGAAATCACCGCCGCAGGTTAGACCGCTTACAACCCATAACAAGTTAAGTGAAGGACTTAGAACCAACATGTTTCTCTATCGCCAGTGTTGCTTTTACCAACTATTACGTGACTAAGCAAGCGGGGATGCCGATCCTGATCACTTCGACTCATAACCACTGGCCAAGTGAGGGCTCCAAAACTTTACAGGTTTCCCTGTCGTAGACGACACCCACCCTCGCCGGCAGTTGAGAACCAACAGAGTGGAGTTGCCGATTTAACCGAGGATAAAACTCTTAAGTTATAAGATCTTTTTAAGCCACCCTCTCACTTAAGGATGGACTTCCCATAAGAATCTGTTAAGCCATTCTCTCACTCAAGCATGAACATTCCATAAGATTCATCAAGACTCTTTCCCACTTGAAGGAAAATTAATCATAAAATATCACATTCATCCTCTCACATAAAGATGGATCATTCATATAGCCTTAAAAACATCTTCCACTTGACGATGAGTTTAAATAAAGCTAATAATCACTCAGGTCATTCTCGGGCATAACCTCACTCTCATTTATAACTTAATATAAATTTTGGACTTTTTAAGCCTCCCCGAAATCTCTTACTGATAATTACGTTTTCTTCACTTCATCGAACTCTCTTTGGTTCCTGCACACTTTATCCACATTTTGCCACTTTTTTATTCTACACTGTTAACTCTTTCTTTTTCATATGTCAATTGAAATAAACACAGAAAAACCTACGAGACCACAATGGTGCGAATGCTAATGACAATCAGAATGCTCACGATTCTACAACCCGTGGGAATCAAAACTCACACCAAGATGGTTCCCAAACGAAATTCAAATTGTCTCGAGTCTCAAATCCTTAAAAGCCTCAGACCATCATCAATCCAAACTCAATCAAAACAAATAACCTCGTAGAGCGTATCATACAAGTCATAATTGACAAATATAAACAAAATAATCTCAAACGTTCTCGCAGAGATGAGTGAGCATCAACGTACGGACGACCAATCCTTAAAAAACTCCCACTTGCATCCAACAAAAACCAAAGTGAGCTTAGGGAGTTGATAGTCAAATCTAGAACGTTCACACAATCCCAAAAAGGGTAAAGACCCTCAGTTGAAATTAGAAATATACGCAAGATGAAATTTATGTCTCATAAAACTCATAGATTCAACTTAAGAGCGAAATAATCAGATAATCATCAATTAGTCTGACAATTGAGCCTTCCACACTGTTATAACATTCGAAGTGACTATTTTTAAGTCGTCTAAGACTGCTAACACTGCTTTACTTATCTCTTCTGGCTATGGATGAGATAGGTAAAATGATGATAACTACAGGGAGAAACTAATCCTTATCTAAAGCAAACATTTTTACCCTTCAACTCCTTTCTTTGTCATCTTACATTTCCAATGGATATGACCGGTCTTCCTACAACAAGCACATAGTGTTTTTGCTCATCGTTCTCGCCCCCTGCTATTCCTTCGCCTAGTCCGACTTACAGTTGACGATGTACCATTGTCATCACATTCCTCTTTAGGATCAGATGCAGTATGCGGTAAAGCTATACCAACTTCTTCATGAACCCTTCGCTCCTTTATTCCCTTCTCGTTTGGGACATCAATTGTTCTTTCACATGTATGAGTTGCAACATTTCTCATTCTAACATGCACCTCCTTTCTCTCAACACATGACTCTCTCTTTTTCTTTTAACCTCACTTATGATTTCACTTTATCATCTTAGCGTCCTTGCTGCAGGGTCATTTGTTTTTTTTCTACGCTCTTTTTTCGTGTAATCGTGCGCCTCTTTTCTTTTTCTCAGTTCCCGCTGAGTATGACAGAGGTGTTGATCAAAATTCCCTTATACATAATTATCTCGTATTTTGTCTCATATAAGTCTTCCTCTTGTCCCACAAATCAAATATCGTTGTTCTACATCTGTAAAGTTCATAAGGAAAACAAAGCACTTGTCTTATTCAGACAACGCCCAAACCTTGCGGGAAGTGCGCTCATACTCTGTCAGGAAGTGCCCCACTAACACGTAATTATATCGATCTATCTTCTCGAGATCATCTTTGGTCAGTTGTTCCTCACCTAATCGGTATGCATTCCACATGTCATTATGAAACTTCCTCCATAATGACCCTGCTCTCCTAATCAACCCGCCGACTTCCTCCTTCAGACCTATATGGATATACTTTATAACCTCTTTTACCATTTGCTCCTCATTCCACTTGCAGTGGGATGCTAGCTATTCAAACTTATCAAGGAAGTCAGAAACATGATAGCGCTTAAAAAATCGATCACAACCTTTGGTAGATTGTCTCGCTCCCAATCTCATAGACCCATCAGATAGGCGAGTTCCTCGATCCCGATCTTTCCTTGAGAGTTTTCGATCTCGAGCTCCCTCGATCCGATCATCTGTTGAACAAACAACAAGCGGTCTTAGGACCGAGACTCGAAAAAAGTTACGCAACTAAATCTAATGTAGAATATATCCTACTAAAATTATCCCGTTCTCATCATATGAGCTCGCATGAGAGCCTATTCAGAACAACGACGATACCGAAGAGAGCATTTAAAACAAATATCTACCTAAAATAAAACACAAATATTTACTGATAAAACTCCCAAATCATAATTCAGGCATTAGTCAATTATCACTTCTACTATCAAGGAAGGATATAATATACATATATCTTATAGATGAATACTCCAAACATGAATCAAAAATGCAGTATAACCCACAATAGATATCATATATTCACCATAATAATTCACAGCCTGGTAAACACATAAATGTTTGTTAGGGTTGTAGCTGAAAAATACGGTACCCCTTAGAAACGATAGAATGGATTTGACTCTACTGCCAGTCATGCAACAAAATAACTCTAAAAAATGTATTCCAGAAGGCAAAAATAAGACTAGCAATGAGTAAATAGCATAATACAATTGTTACCCCTTCAACTCTTAAGCGAAACATATAATACAGAGTGACAGTGTAATCCTCATGAGATAAAATCTCGACTCCTGAGCCCCGCTCTCAAGAGCAAGCCTCACCGCAACCCTCTCTAATTCTAGTGCTTGCACCTCACAGAACCTAATTATGGTCAGATGGACAACCCCATTCATACCTATCTAGGCAACGAACAACGAATTCGAACCCTTACAAATATGGTGGCCCTACTTAACGAGAGACGAGCCTAAGTCGCTACTCCAGAGTCACTCTCACGAAGCAGTAGCTGTTCCACTTTGACCATCATAATTTTGGCAAGGTAACAAGCCCCTTCCTCCTCTCTCAACAAATAATGTAGTTACTTTCCTGTCTTATCATAGGAAAGATAACAACACCCCACTAATGGATCAGGAACATAGTTCTCGCGTGAGTCTTATTATCATTTTTGAGACTGATAATTGTTTCCTTAAGCCTCAACAAGGTAGCAACCTACGTAGCATCGCCTCCAAGAGCGAACATGTTCGCCCGAACGCGAACAAGTGTCAAAAATCCTCCGAACGCGAATATTAAAAATATTAAAAACAATAAAATTCTCAGAAAAATATGAAAAACATATATGTTATGTAAAATAACAATACAAGCAACGTTTGCCTTGGAGTCATATTCAAATTCGTAGCCAATCATGAGTTAAAAATCAAAAACACGGTTCACACCCCATCACAAGCCAGCAAAACATCCATGAAACAAAAAAAGGTCCGTCACATTCAAAAAATACACTCCAGACACGCCGCTGGCACTAGAGGCATAACATGGCCGCCTAGTAACGGCCCCAACCACTGCCGCTCGACCTGACCGGAAAAAACCGTAGGAGGAAGCTAGCGAAGTCGTAGCATATATCATCACAAACAGAACTGTCCGGTAAACCGTAGGCAAAAGGAGATAAGAGGACAACAAACAAGGGGCTGTGACAAACTGTTTCATCGGAGTTTCACTGACTCATCAGGAGGCTGAACCCTCAACAGTCTGCAGAATCCCCTCACTGATTACACTGTAAATGATAATCTACATCACTCACCCACACCAGATGGAAAACTCTACAGACTGTTGGTTCACACCTTATTTGATTTTGGTTAAGGTAGATTATCATTTACAGTGTAATCAGTGAGGGGATTCTGCACACTGTTGAGGGTTCAGCCTCCTGATGAGTCAGTGAAACTCCGACGAAACAGTTTGTCACAGCCCCTTGTTTGTTGTCCTCTTCTCTCTCTCTGCCTACGGTTTACCGGGCAGTTCTATTTGTGACGATATATTTACAGGGTAACTGGTGTTCGGGACGGGCCGAACGCCCGAACGTATGGGACCCCTTGGGGATGCGTTCGGCCGTTCGAGCCGAANAAAAAAAAAAAAAAAAACACAGTTATAAAAAAAATATGAAAAATAAAATGTTATGGAGAAAAATAAACTAAACAAGATTTGCCTGATCATTACATCCGAATTCCTTACCAAATTTGAAATAAAAATAAAATATGAAAAACAAATACTAATAATTAAAATAAATAAAAGTAAAAAGAGAATTAAATTTAGTGAGTGCGCAAGCATGTTTTCGACACTGCCATCTTTGGCGATTTTTCATTTTTTTTTGGCCATAGCTAAATGCACTGAAAATTAACAGATGTGTACTTCACAAAATAAAAAACCCACTAAAAAAATTTCAAAAAATAATAAAATTGTCTAGACCCCGAACTAAAGTGAAAACAAAAAGTAAAAAGTGAAAAAATACGTGGGCGAGCACGTTTTGACACTGCCATCTTTGGAGATTTTTAATTCTTATTTGGCTTAGCCAAATGACTTGAAAATTTACAGGCCCGTACCACACGTCATAGACAACTCACAAAAAACAATTCAGAAAAAAAGAGTTATTTTTAAGCTCCGAAATAATTTTTGGCGGGGGCCGAACGCCGTCGGGTTCGGACCCCGTACGGCACCCTGCAACGCAGGGAGTAACAATTCACGAATCCATTTTCACTGAGGACAAATTATACACGCTGACTAATTCCCTTCAAGAAGAACCACCACCCATAGGAATGAGTCATCCCATTCACCTCTGGTCCCATGCAAGATGTGGGTTTCATGTAGAGTCTATGTCATCTTGGAAGGCAATCGATGTGTACGCCATCAATCCGATGTCAAATAAAATACAATAAAAACACGCATATGGAGAGAATCAAATAAAATTATCATAAAAATAAACATATATATATATATATATATATATATATATATATTGAAACGGTTTTCACCTTTTGCAGCAGCAGATGCAGACCCCAGGGTTCGATCCCTAGACCTCACCCAACCCATGTACGATATCTGTGTAGATCTCGAGAGTTGAACCTCTGCCCTGTGTATTCGTAGACCGTTGGTAGGTCTGTCATAGGTCCATAGGTAGCAGGGGTTCGATCTGTAGGTCTATAGAGTAGAAGTCTTAACGATTTCCATAAGCCTAGTTGTAGCCCTTCTAGAAGGTCGGCAAGTGGGCAAGTGGTGAAGTGGCGAGTCAAGTGGTGGACTAAACTGCAGTGCGATTGCAGTACGACAACGGTAGGATAGCAGTGAGTCAACAGGCAATCAGCGGTCAGGTCTAGTCAGTCCCAATCCAGTCCAGCAAGTACCACGGGGACTGTGAGCACCATGGGCCGATGGCAAAGGGCAGACCAACAAGTTTCCGAAGTATAAATGAAGAGGCAGCGCCCAGCCATGCATTCATTCCTGCGTGAGCCATGCGGAAGCGCTGCCATAGCGACTTGTGCAAGGAGGCCTGCAGTGAGCCCGGAGGACGCAGTGGGCGAAAGAGGAGGAGCTTAGTATAGCGATAAGGTAGAGGCAGCCATAGCTGCCCTAACTGTACTATGAAGAGTGTGTGTGTATGTGTGAGTGTTCAGAGTAACGCGTGTGGGATATCCAGGGTGATCCGGTGTGTGTGAACAGTGAGTTGTTTGGATGTTGAGTCGCCATAGCCAGTTAAAAGTGAACCCGTATCTAGAAGCCATATCTCTGAGTTTTGAGTGGGCGCATGCCGCCAGTTTGTTGTGTTGATGTTTACATGCATGACAAGTGCGAATGAGAACGAATCTGATTGCATTGGTATCGGAGCTGGTACCCGCTATTCCATGCGCGCCGTCGTGTGCAGGGCCTGAAGCGCCATAGCAGAGGTGACCGCCGAAGGTTGTAGTCCGCCATAGCGGACCTGAGGTTGGAGAAGCAACCGCGCACCTGCAAGAAGACCACGACGAAGAAGAAGATCGAGAGAGAGAGAGAGAGAGAGAGAGAGAGAGAGAGAGAGAGAGAGAGAGAGTAAGATTGAGCGATACAAGATTGGGTTACTACGTACCTGCTGCGC
>BFEA01000239.1:1973226-1995418 GCA_003427395.1 Chara braunii
TTTTTTAAATGGAATTTAGTTTTTTATTTTTAAAAAATCCTAAACCAAGTCGGATTCCAGAAAAAAAAAATGGGGTTGTAGGGCTTAAAATTCCCTACAACCCCATATTCGTTTTTTTTTTTTTAACCTATTATTTAATTCAGGAAAATTCTGGTAAAATCGGGTCCGCGGCGCGGACCAGGTCGGCCGCGGACGCGGACCTATCTGCGTCCGCCATCCGAGATCGGACCCGCGGACACGTCCGCGGGTGTTTCATAGCTGCACGGCTCCGTGCAGATAACCCCTCCCCTCCAACGGTGGATCAAGGAACATCTTGTACAAAGGGGTTTGTTCAATAGCGTTGGAGTGCTCTTCGGGTATGGCGGAGACAAGATAGCGAATCATGTCACCCACTATATCGCGATGGGGCCCTTCCCACTTGTCTGGAATGATCAGGTGCACCTCGCACAAATGACCACCCGCGTCGTATCCGAGACCGGCGACAATGTCCATTGTGGCGATGTCGCTGACGTGGACCTCATAGAAGCATACTTTCTCTCCTTTGACGTCGTCGTAGAAGCGCATGTCACAACCATGCCTTCGACCCGGTGCACACCGGCTCATCGATCCGAACTCTCCGACCGCACACCATTTCCCAGACGACAATAACATCTGCCATCTCTCTCTCTCTCTCTCTCTCTCTCTCTCTCTCTCTCTCTCTCTCTCTCTCTCTCTCTCTCTCGCTTGCGTGCACACATCTGATCAAGCAGTGTGTGAGCAGCAAAGCGATGAGGCGGAACGGGCGATCCCACACATAGGTGGCAGGAGAACGCGAGAAGTGCAGAACCACCAATCACGAATTATGATCCACCAACGACGGCGAAGTCACAAAACACTGATCGACAGGCCGATACGGATCAATTTAAATACTAGCACAGATCCGCGTGGCTGTCGTTCACCACTCACGACCATGCTTTTTTTTTCCTACTCTTTTTTTATTTATTACTATTTTCTTTTAATTTCTTCGTTTCTCCAATCCATTGACGTGTGCAGAGAACGAAGTTCGATGCTCACTCGATGAACCGTTCACTCAAAACGAAAGGAAATACAGGAATGCATGGTTCCCTCAACAGCGCACATGATCCACACGCGCTCTATCACATCAGGGAGAAATGACATTTGATCCCCTGATTCAACCCCCCCCCCACCCCCACCCCACACACATTCGACGAAAAACTAGAACGTCCTCAGGGAAGGAAAATATGTTGCGATTGTCACAAAAACATCCTAGTCAAAATTCCCCCCCCCGTCGACTTCCCTGGGTCCGAGCTGCCAGAACCCCCACAAGTTGCGCAAGCACCGCATTTCCACCCACCATCGCGTCAACCACAACCCCGATCTTTCCTGCCATCTCCCCTATCCGGCCACCCACAATCTGGGCTCCTTTCGTGCTTGCACTCGCGAGTGTGCACGCTGGCTTCTCCAACCCCTGGCAGTATGTCGTTGTCGACTCCCGCATAGCAATGGAAAGAGACCAGGTTGATTCATCAGTCCCGCCTCTCTCTCTCGACCTGCTCGACACACTTCTCTTCGCTCTTGTGCCGCTGTCCGATCCCTCCGACGCATCCCGAGCAGTCTTCCCCCTTCCGGCGCCGCACGGTGAGCTATCTTCACCACCCCCGGTCCTTCCAGATGCCACATCGTCATTCGGTGCTTGCATGCTGTCAGAAGACAAGGTGTTATCACATGTCCTCAACGGTTTCGTCATCGCCCAGGCCATAGCATCCCAAAGCACCCTGTCGAAGGCAGGGTGGACATCGGCTTCCCATCGCTTCTCTGTCGTCATCTCCCAGTAGCTCTCACCGCCCGATCTCCCACATTTGTCATTTATCTCCTTCACTTTCTTCATCAAAGACGCCCATTTCTTCCTGCAGTCTTCACCATCGCGTCTATACCCCTCCTCCCGCATCTTCTTCGATATCCACTCCAACCGGTCATGTCGCCTCGTACACTTGTGGGGACGTGAAGCAGAGGCACATAGCGCGCCGTCTTCACCAAACAACCTTGCCAAAGCCACTTGCTCATCCGGGGACCATGGCTGAGACGCCTTCCTTGATGGCTTGTTGGAGCTTTCTCTGGATCGGCCTCGCGTGGAAGACCATCCATTATCGTTGAGGGCTCCTCCTCCGACCTAGGAGCAGTTGGAAAGGCTGGCGGTGATGGTGGTGCGTTGGAAACGCTCACGGGTGGAACGGGCGTGGATGGCATTTTCATCGACGCCGCAGCTGCACCTGCAATGCCGCTAGACGGTCGAGGTGTCGATGGTCGTTGTCCAACATCAGGAATACTGGTTACGCACGACTGCACACCTGCTGACGGAGATGGTGACGGCATGGTCGGTCGGAACTGTGAAGGACCGGGTGCCTAGACTTGCTGCATGTCGCCATGTTGGAGGCTCCCCTGCCCCCTTGGAACGTCGTATTTGGTGCTCACGAAGGAGGAAACTGGGATATTCGGCTGGCCAACGCTGCCTTGCACGTAGCCCTGTACGCCGACGGGGTTGTTCCTCCACAAAGGGAGGGGTGGAAGGGAGCTCGCGAACAATGAACCCCATGCCACGAAGTTGTACTCCCGTGGAAGCAACGACATTGCATGCGAAGGCCGATCGGCGGCAGACTCAGCATGTCGATCTTCCATAGAAGAGTCCGTTAATAAAGACATTTGTTGTTGAGGCTGACGTAACTAATGCTGCTGATCCATGGATGTCGACGCTCACTTCTGGAGAAGGCAGGTGACGATGAGGAGAGCGACAACGCAGATGATGACAACCAAAATGGAAAGCAAAAACACAACTAACGTCACGAACGCAACTATTGTCAGTGCTGCAAAGGCCACGCAAAGATCAAGCTTGGACGGCCTCTGTTCAACGACAACCACGTTTCCCACAGGAAAAGCAGACGTACGCTCGCACACGTTCTGCCACCAACGAGAATGCGACGTGTGGTTGTCAACATCCTCCACCCTTCGGCCCTCCTGGGAGTGGATCCAGTTCCCGCTCGACAATGGTGACGTGCGGGCGGCTGGCAATGCAAGCCCTCTGCCGTTGCCTTCCACCGCAGCGTCGACTGCTGCACTACGAGTGAGGGGAAAGCGTGGGGTGACAGGCGTGAGAGCAGAGCACCACACTCCACGGGGCACCAACGGAGCAACTCGTCCCCAAAACACCCACCTTGATGATGTGTCGACACGTGGCAGCAACTCCAGTCTCGCGAGAGATGTGGGGGAGGAGGGCATGGAGAGAGGGTGATGAAGACGAACTGCTTGATGGAACGAAAATGCCCGCCTGCAGGCCTTCCTCCCCTCATCCAAACCCAGCAAGCACCACTTCCTCATCATCGCCACAACATATGAAGTGGACGACCGACCCTCACGAAGGTCATCGGCCGACTGTGCTCTTCGTTTGTCTTCTTCGTAACAGACGGTCACCGCCACAGAACCGTTGCCCGTTCCTTCTTCTCATACCGCGATGCCCTGGTGCAATTGTTGGCCATTACGAACACGGGGACACAGCACAACGGACGCCGGGACCGACGAGTACCGCGCTTGGGAATCGTGTGACATTTTTTGAAATTGGCGTGGTCCACACCGCCGTCCGTCATGGACCAACAGACATCATCGTTTGTCCGCCTACCGTTTGTTTCGTTTGCGACGGAAGGCCGTCGACCACCTCATCTTCCCGTTTGGCCGTCCACGACGGCCTCGCCGGTGATTTTCAAGGAGACTCTGGGCCGCAGCCCATGTAGAAAAGGCCCTCCATTCCTTTCCAACCCGACCGAAACGGGCATGTGGGGTCTCCAAAAACTTTCCAAAACCTTTTCAGGCCTTTGCCGCAAAGCAGTGGGGTCCAACTCTAAGCCGGAACGCGAATGCAACACATGCCCAAACTTCCATAACAACAAAATCTACATAATGGAAGGCACATAACGACACATTTATGATGAACACAGTCGAATCCCTGCGTCGGGCAGTATCAGGAGCGAATCGACAGCCACCATGGATGAGACGAGGTGACCGAGATCTACGACCATTGGAGACACCTTCCACACAGGCGTACAGAGGAACACTTGCTACCAGGGGAGACGATCCTGTCGCCAACGAAGTGGTCACCCCTACTACCTCCCTTAAAAATCGTTGTCCCAAACCCCATGTTTGTGGGTCTCACCTCTCTCTGCCCATATTCATAATAGGCCCCCAACGACCCCAAAGGGCATTTGCCACACAACCCAAGGACATGGCCCCTCTTCATTACTCCCACACTGCACACACAAGTAAAGCATTCTGACAGTGTATTTGCCCATACTTCATGTGAAGATTTTGTCACATAAGGAGGTAACATACAGGTGATGAATGAGAGGAATCTCAGGCAGGCCCCACACGACACACCTGCTGAAATCATCCGAGACGCCCGCCCACACTGTCAACTAACAACCCGCCTGCTTTTTGCTTTCATGGATGCAGAAACTAGCACGAGTCGCCCGACCGCCTCTCTCTCTCTCTCTCTCTCTCTCTCTCTCTCACACACACACACACACACACACACACACACACACACACACACACACACACACACGCAACTTCTCAGGGCATGCCTCCACCACACACAAGTCGATGTGCGAAGATCCATGCTTAGATGGATGTGTTCGAACGAGTCCACCATTCTGAATGTACAACTCTCAGAAAGCATCTAAATGCATGTGAAGTATTGCGTACTGGAGCCAAGCCCTCCAGCTATTCATCTCCCGCTGACCCGCAGTCTCTCTCTCTCTCTCTCTCTCTCTCTCTCTCTCTCTCTCTCTCTCTCTCTCTCTCTCTCTCTCTCTCTCTCTCTCTCTCTCTCTCNGGCTATGACTAAGAAAAATTAGAACTACTAAGGAAGATTGCAACATCAAACTACAACCCATCAACCCTCTTTACCTCCCTCCGGCAAGACTTACTGCAGCAGAGCCACCATCTCCGTTGTTGCTGTACCCTAATTCCATCCTACTAGCTAGCCCTCCTCACTAATAGGACGCTTGACATCCCACCATCTACTTATCCCACTCACCTCAATTTTGAGAAATTCGAGAAGATTTGAGAAAAATATAGAGAAAATTGGAGAAACGAAAATCAGAGCTAAAACCGTCACCAATCCAAGTCGAACCCTCACTACAGTCGAGAAACTGCCACTCAAGCCTTCAGTCCTCGCACCAAAAGTCGCCAGTTCTCACGCCCCCCTTGCTAGGGTTACAAGGCGAAACAAACTGCCCCAGCACCGAAGTAACTGTCTTCTGACGGACAGGAAGTGTCTTCCTCCCTCGAGAACTTCTTTAGCTACCAACCCCCAACCGGGTTACAGGGTCACTGCCCCAGCCTCAACTACGTTGAAAGAGGTGGTTATGCCTTCCACCCTCGGCATAGCTTCAATGACCTCAAGCTCCTCTCCATGGTCACAGAGCCACTGCCCCAGCACCGACTACTGTCGCCCCACCCCGTCCTTCTAGTAGACTTACCACCCTGAGTCACCCTTCCCCTACTGCGCGAGCCCCCCCCCAAAATTACTTCCAAACCTTACTTCCGATTTTCTCCCTCCATATGAAAAAAACGAAAAAGAGGAAGGTCAAGAACTACAACCACTAATAATCCAACTCCTACCCTCGTCACTAATGAAAGATACGTCAACCAAGCTTTCAATCCTCGTACCAGAAATCATTAGATCTCATACCCCCCAACTAGGGTTACAAGGCAACCTAAACTGCCCCAGTACTGATCTAACTGTTTCTGACGGACAGAGAGTGTCTTCCCCCCTCGACACCTCTCTTAATTGTATAGCCCTTCCAAAAGGTTACAGGGTCACTGCCCCGACAACAACTACGTCGAGCGAGATGGTTATGCCTTCCATCCTCGGCATAACTTCAATGGCCTCCAGCCCCCCTGGTCACAGAGCAAATGCTCCAGCACCTGCCACTGTCGTCCCACCCCACCCTCCTAGTTAGACTTACCACTCTATGTCGCCGATCCTTCTACCCCCCACTTCCCACCAACCTCTAGTTCAACGTACGAAGATTAATTGTTTGGGAGGAAAATTATTTGAAAAGATTGCTTGAAAAATCAATCAGAATTAAACTGTAATTGAGGATAAGATCCGATAGGAATTGATTATTCAAATTGGAATGATGAAATTCGCGAAAGATCGTACGAAATTTAGGATTAGATATCCATAAAGGATTTTCGAATCAGAATCCCAAACCGTGGTTTGAGAAACGTTAACAAAGTTGTATGGCACAAAAAATTAAGGAAGAAAAATTGTAAAAACGAATCGACAATCAATAGGGAAAATTCACTCAGACAGTAAACAGGAAATACTAAGCCTCCAACAAATCAACAGAAAGGACAATAAATCAGAAAAACGAATCGACAATCAATTGAGAAAGAGAATCGCTCAAATAGTAAAAAAGGAAAGATGTGTAAGAATCAGAAAATGAAATTTTCAACAATCAGAATTACCGGCTTACACGAAATGATCCAACCATCATACCCATATGATCAGCGACCCACAAGATTGTTTTTATCGAATTACTAGCAGAGGATAGCAACATCCGCGACATATTCTATTCTTGTTATTATTAGTATTATCACACATCTGCCATGCTTACTCTTCCCACTGCCATTTCGCCAACCAGAGTTTTGCCCATCCCTTATTAATTGTCCTATCTCCTCCCCCTATCCCCCACCCAACCTCTCGCTCCTCTCCATCTTGGCCCCCACCTAGTGGCAACCACAAAATATGACAGTGAGGACCGGCAACAGGGAGGGGGCATGGGGAAAACCTAGGTTAAAAAGAGACGACGGCAGGTGATATTTACGCTGGAGTAAAACAATCAAAACACATGCCAAACCCATCGAATCCAACCCCCCCCGTGGTCAACTACCTGAGACATCCTCCTGATTGTACAACGCCGCGGCGGACCAACTTCTTTTCAATCTGCTCAGGATTGACATCTAACACTTGCATCCATCTGGCTACTGCAACAGATCTGGGTGTTCGAGTAGAAGCTTGTGCCAAGTACCCTTGTTCAACAGAGTAACATACCAGTGGTTTATCCTGCCTACCAGCCCCTTTCCCTCTCCAGCCCCACATTTTTGGGTCCAATTTAAGGTCAGTAATTGCCAGTCCCTTTGCAAACAATTTACATGTCCAATTTCCTTCTTCGTCACAGTCTTCCCAAACTCGCACTTGAGCTACATCTTCTGTAAACGGTGGGTGAGTGGGGCCATCCTCTTGTACTAGAGAAGATGAATCGGGATTGCTGCTTTCCCAACACTGAAAGGACCTCTTACCTTGAACATCAATATTCACTAGTTTCTAGAAAACCGGGGCAGTTTCCAGTGGCCGGCTAATATACCAGGTACCAGGGGGATCCACCCCCGCCGGACTGAGAATAGTTTTCCATTGTTATGGAATGACGTCTATAAGATCGTTTAAACCACCAGTACCTCGCTCAGCTATCGACCGCGGACACTCCCGTATCTGTCTCTTATACACATCTAGATGTGTATAAGAGACAGCACACACACACACACACACACACACACACACACACACACACACAACTACGGAACACGGCCTTGCAAAACTTGGCAATGACCCAGCGCAATTCTAGTGTAGACAACTACATGTGTCCCAAAGGCTGCGGGTCAACTTTATAGAAGTGTGACTTTTTTATGACCGGTTTCTGTCTTCTGGCAATGGGTGGGCCCGATTATATGCAATCCAAAACGCCACGGGTGGGCCTTCGGTTCCCAGCACTCCCAGTGACTGCAAGTCCCAACACGTGCGTCATCGCTTCGGAATATGGAGCGGCTTGTTTGTTGTCTAATCTCGAACATGCTTGCACACAAGTTTGGTTTGTCTAATCAGTCTTGTTGGTTGTCCATTCCGTGGCCCTAAGGCAGGATGGCCGACGGGGACCATGGATAACACCCATGCGGAATGGATCAACGACCCGTATGCGGACCGCAGTTGCAGCCCTCCACATTGCCTCATACTGGCAAGGGAAACAACAATCGCCACCCACCTCCCATGGCCAACGAACACGGTCGGAAGACCCACTGTCACAAAAAATGGTCACCCCTAAACCCCAAACAACACCCCCCCCAAAAAAAAAAAAAAAACAAATACCACTTCCTTTGAACCTTTCCAAGTTGTGCCATCGAATTTAGTGGCACTTGGGAGGTAATGGAGACGGTTGAGGCCCTGTGGGTCAGCAAAGTGCACGCCCTAGGGGCACTCCGCATTGCCAACACACAGCACATGCACAACATAATAGAGGAATCGCCAGAAGATCCACAACCTGACAGCTGACCGCAGTTCGCGTCGGGTGGACAACATTGCGTTGTCAGAATTGCGGCATTTTGATATTTTTTCAACATTTATTGCGGAGTAAAGGATGCCACACGGATGTCGTTGGACGCCCCGCAGTTGTCACACTACTCCACATACATCGTTAGTGGGATCTCGCTCCTGGAGGTCCCTGCAATTGCATATTTCTT
The DNA here is from genome assembly GCA_003427395.1 of Chara braunii. NCBI lineage: Eukaryota > Viridiplantae > Streptophyta > Charophyceae > Charales > Characeae > Chara > Chara braunii. The sequence goes on from BFEA01000239.1 coordinate 1,981,795, forward strand.
TTAGACCTGTTTCTTTCTGGGAACAACATCATATTATTACCAAGGTCAAATCGAGGCCGGGGACCTCACAATTCAACCCGGAGTTATCCTGGCAGCTTCAGCCAGTTTAGCTTACGAGCTGTAACTCGTTGAAAAACAGCAACTCATGAGAGTCAGGAGGATACTCTAGGAACAGAAGTGACCAAATCCAGGCCACTGTCCTGGAACCTCTCTCTCCACAACAAAATTAAGCCACAGGCCAGAGAAACCTAACAAACCAAAAATTGAAAACAAGGAAAACAAAAGAAAACTATCAACCCTAACTATCTACCTTCTTCAGGACAACCGTCTAATACAACGGGTGGACCTCAGCGGACCACAGAGCCACAAAACCAATGCGTACTCCCTCCTCTCCAATACCCTGTTGCCGTCCTACTGTGGATCAACAGAACCGAGTACCAGGTTCATAGTCCCTAGCTCACTCCCAAAACCACTTGTCGAAGATCAATTTCCCCTCCTCCAACTTCACCAGTTTCCCACCCAACCCCCAGGTTGCCCCAAACCAAGATCCTTGGCCTTTCCTTCTCCGATCCACCTGAATGATCCTCTTCAGTGAGGATTTGAACAAGGTCCTGATTTCCTTATTTGTCATTTCTCTGTCCTCGAAAATTTGTAGGTTCCTCTCCTTCCACATGACGTTACATCCCACCACTCTGGCTGTTTGGGCCATGTAGCCCCAACCCTTCTTCAATTCCATGTGTTTTGGAATACCCCCCAGGAGTACCTAGACTCTTTCCTATGCTAGATTGCCTTCTGACTTGCTGACCCAATAGGAATTCCACCAGTCCCAAATTCTCTTCGACGCAAGGCATACCACAGATGTACAGTCGACTCATAAGCCTAGTTACATCATTTGCATGTCAGGTGTATCTTCATTCCCCTTTGGAAGAAGTTTACGGCTGATGGAGTGGCCATAAGGGATAACAATCACAGGTTTGCTGCCAATATGGGAAATGGGGCAACCTTCAGTTGGGTCCAACAACTGACCAACTTTTTTTTTTTTTTTTTTTTTACCACTAGGTACCTTTGGTGCGTGGGAAAATAGCGGACCTCCGGTGGGCCACCGACCTTTTCGGAGGCCGAAACGAAACGACGGCCGCCGAACAGATTTATCAATGGCAATCGTCGTCGAGCCCGACCTCCGAAACTTCAGGCGATTGGGAAAACAACCAGTTTTCCCTATTTTCCCACGCGGGAAAGATACTAGTGGTTTAACCGAAACATTTGTGGCAACCTGCTATTGGAGGTGATACGAGCATCCTCCAATAGCAAGCCCCGGTTTATAGATGGCTCCAATCTATTGGTGGGGAGCAACACCTGCTGGAAACCGGGTCCAACGTCCCACTGACAAGATTGAAGACGATATACCTGGTGGAACAACATTGATTGCCCTCTCTCGAGGGTATTGACTGTCCGCCCAATTATCAGCCAGGTCACAGCATATATGAAGATCTAGCCATGGGGAGGTTGGCAAACTCGCCTCCGATCATCCTAATTCCTCACAGTCGTAACCGTGCAAAGCAAACCCTAGGCCCCCTCCGTGCATAAGGCCGCTGCCCAACTCCATGATTCACATTCTCCTCCAGCGGAGCACGTCTGCCTACCCTCCCTTATCGTAAGCTATTCACCTGGCGAAGATCAGTCTTTTTTTTTTTTTTTTTTTTTTTTTTTTTTTTTTTTTTTTTTGAAACAAGCTCCATCTATTGGTGGGGAGCAGCACCTGCTGGAAACCAGGTCCAGCGTCCCATAGATACAACCATATCCTCACTAATTGGCACAAATTGGGAACCGGGCCCAGCGTCCCATAACGAGTACGTTCAGAAAACTTTAGAAAACTTCAGCAGACAACTTCCAGAAATGAGGCAAGGAACTACTAGAAAACATTAATTGGCCTAAGGATGGAATTTGGAAAATTGAGATACCGGGACCATCACCCGGCTTTAGCTCGGAATTATTGGAGCTACTTCAGACATGTCTATGACAATTTCATGAGAAAATTCAGAAACNGGGATACGCAGACAGGTCCACACATCAGGTGGTCTGGGTAGATTCCATTCCAAGGACAGAATGGTTTCTGCCAAAGCAACCCAATGTACCTCCTCGCTTATCGCCCTGACTATCCATCGCATTAGCATTGCTACACTCTTTCGTTGCGGATCGATTAAATCCATGCCCCCCTCCTCTTTAGGGCAACACAGAAGTTCCCAAGCTACTTTAGAAAGGAAGCCTTCTTCTTCTCTAGCAAAGGGCTTCCATATAAATTTAGCAGCCCCCTGTCGGATAAAGGAGCACAAACTTTTTCCCAGCGGGCGGGCTGCTGCCACAAACCACAACGAAGCCCCATTTATAACCAAAACCCGCCCACATAGGGACAGGTGGGGAGCTTTTCCCCAGGTAGATACTCTCTGAATCCTACGTTGTAGCAAGATGCTTTCCTTATCCACTGTGCAAGAAAGCACGTTTGGTGGGCAGCTCTCGTAAGAAAAGAAAAAAAAAAAACAGGAAAAAGGGATGGACTTTTATGCATCGTGCTGTGTGACCCCTCGCAAATTGGCTCACATATATTTTGCGATTGTACGTGCTAGTGTGCGTATGCCCACACACAGAGAGAGAGAGAGAGAGAGAGAGAGAGAGAGAGAGAGAGAGAGAGTTTCTGGTTCCAGACCAGTGAGGGAGAGAGAGAGAGAGAGAGAGAGAGAGAGAGAGAGAGAGAGAGAGAGAGGGCTTTCTGGTTACAGACATGTGAGAGAGAGAGAGAGGCTTTCTGGTTCCAGACCCGTGAGGTGGAGACCGGGGGAGAGAGAGAGAGAGAGAGAGAGAGAGAGAGAGAGAGGGTTTTCTTTGTTACAGACATGTGAAATAGAAACGTGAGTAGACAAGGAAAGGGCGCGGAGGGCGGGATTGGGGTGTGAAAGTGCAAGGGTGGGGGCGCGTCTCGCCGATCTCCAGCTCGGATCTCCTTGTCCCCCTTGTCCCAGTTCAGGTTCTTGACCCGGTACTTCGGCTGGATTTTTAGTAATTTGCCCAGAGTCGATTTGCGTTGACAGAAGTTACTCACTGACTTGCTTCGGCTTGACCATGCACGCAAGCCCATTACGATTTTGTGAGCGCCATGTCCATCACCTGCGCCCGGGAGAAGCTGCTGCAGTTTATGAACAGTTGGCATCCTTCCTCTTTCTTTCACCCCCCCCCGCGTGTACGTCAGGTAGGAGGTGCGCAAGGCCGGCGGCATCTTCTACTGCTTATGCTTACCCGCCCACCTTTCCTCGTCGGTATGTGGGGTCCCGCGCGCTTAAGGCAAAATTCCCCCGCATACCGGTCGTGCTTATGCCCTCTCTCGACCTCCACGCCGATGCGCGCCAATTGAGAGTCAGCCGTCGATCTTGTCGTTCTTCTCGTTCCTCCTCCTCGTCTTCCCAATCGTCCTTGCCTTCGTCCCATCTGCCATCACCGTCGTCGTCATCGTCGTCGTGGCCGTCATCGCTGTCGCCCGTCTCGTCATCTGTCCCCCTCGGTTGGAAGAAAGATGGGTCTTGCGCTTCTCCGCTTCCGAGGACGTCTATCTCGGCAGTTGCGGCTGCTCAGTCGGAAGTAATAAGGCACAGTGCGCAGGTATGTAGCCCCTCTTCGTCAAGGGGTTCTCAGTCGACTTCGACAAGGGCGTCTTTCCGCTCCTTCTCCTTCTTCTCCTCCTGTTCCTCCTGCTATTGCTGCTGCTGCATGTCCCCCCTCTCCTCAGCCGAAGGAGAGGGGGAGGAAGCAGGGGCTCCTCTTCGCCGGGACTGCGCTACGACTGCTAGCAACCACATCTCTGGTCCCCTGCTCTTTCCGTCATCATCCTCGCCCTCACCTCTCCGTAGCCGGGATCTCTTCTCCAGCCGCGGCGGGAATCCGTTCAAAGCTCTGCGTTTGCGGCGGGGGGAGCGCGGACGCGGAGCTTTATCCCGCGCGCGGACGGTGTGGGGAAGCAGAACACGTGTCGTTTCCGGAATGGGTTGCCAAATGAGCGTCTTGGGATCGGGATTCCTATCGCAGTCGATAAGATCGGGGGGCGCCGTAGTTGCTGGGTTAACGTCGTGGGGATCAAGATCGGCGGCGGTGGACGCGGCCGCGGTGACGATGAATCCGCTCACAGTAGCGGCGGTCGTTCTGGCCGCGATTTTGTGCGCGCGCCACGTGCGCAACTCCTGGCTGTTGAAGTGCGCGCCGCCGGAGCTGGTGATTGCTCCGAACGAGCTGAACTTGAAGATCGCGGAGAGGTGTCCGATCCTAACCGGTCGGGACAGCTACCGACCCGTGCCCTTCCTGACGAACTGCCACGTGGAAACGATCTTCGCCGCGCTGTTTAGGCTTCGACCGGACGTCAGGTTCCGCAGAGAGTGTTTGCGCGCCCCATGTGGTGGTGTTGTAGCGCTTGATTGGCCCGTGGGGGGCGATGGCGGGGTACTGGCGGCAGTGAGAAGGAGGTGGCGAGGAGGAGGAGGAGGTGGAGGAGGGAGGGGGAGGTCCTCATACTCGTCCTTGATGGAAGAGAACGCCACGTGGCTGCGTCGGGATCTTCCGCCCGACGCGCCCGTACTCATCCTGTTACCCGGCTTGACTGGCGGGAGTGGCGACTCCTACGTGCGCCACTTGCTGGTGAGTGCAGCGCGAGAGGGATACCGACCCATGGTGTTCAACAGCAGGGGTTGTGCCGACAGCCCAGTGACCACCCCACAGTTCTATTCCGCTTCCTTCACTGATGATCTACGGCTGGTAGTGCGCCACGTCAATAATCTGTATCCAGATGCTAATCTGTATGCGGTGGGCTGGTCGCTGGGGGCCAACATTCTTATTCGCTATTTAGGTCAAGAGGGCTCCAACACCCCCTTGAAAGGCGCAGTCTCTCTGGCCAATCCATTCGACTTAGTGGAGGCGGACATCGACTTCGGTAAGGGGTTTAATCGAGTCTACAGCAATCGTTTGGCGAATGTTCTTGGCAAGATCTTTCGTAAGCATGAGGCTCTGTTCGAGGGCATTGGCGGGGAATTCGATTTAGTGAAGGCGAGAGCGGCAAGGACGGTTCGAGAATTCGATGAAGGATTAACGAGAGTGTCATTTGGGTACCGAACGGTGGAGGATTACTACTTCGATGCGAGCAGCTGCCGATCTGTACCGTACGTCCGGATCCCGCTTCTGTGTGTGCAGGCGCAGGATGACCCGATTGCGCCGGCAAGAGGAATACCTAGAAAAGCACTGAGCGCCAATCCAAACTGTATTCTCGTTGTGACACCTGGCGGAGGGCATCTGGGATGGTGTTCGGGGAAGGATTCGTTGTTGGGGGCGCCGTGGAGCGACCCGTTGGTAATCGAGTACCTGCGCGCTGTGGAGGCAATCAACAGAGAGAACCCCCCCTCCACCTCCTTCTCCTCCTCTGCCTCCTCCTGCTCCTCGTCTCCGTCTCCTTCCGTCACGTCTTCGTTGAAATCGGCCTCCTCCAAGACGGGCATGGCGGCCTCATCTCGCGCCTTGGTGGGTGTGACATGGCAAGCCGAGAATGCGCCAAGTAACGCGCTCTCGTTGGACGAGGCCGAAAGGAAAAAGAGCGGCTGCGACAAGTCCCACGAGATGTACGGTAATGGGTTCTCAGCCGTGGCCAATGGCGGGTTTGCGCAGCCGAACCCGGCTTCGTCTCTACCGCCGCCGCGCGATTGTTGATCAGAAGTTCGGGAAAAAAAAAAAGGAAGGAAGAAGAGGAGGAAGAGGAAGAAGATTGGCGCCGTCGACGTATAACACCGGGCGCAGCAGCTCGCATTGGTCAGCGGTTCGAGCCTCTATCTTCAGATTGTCCACTCTCCCGTGTTTCCCTTCCTTCCTCGCTCCGTCCCTCCTTCCCCGGTTCGCGAGCAAGCCCTTTTCCTCTTCCCGCCCTTTTCTTTAAGTGTCTCTCTGGCGGCGGGATTTTTTAATTTTTTTCTTTGCTTTCCTGTTCCGTGCAGAGGTATGCTTCTGTTCGTCCGCCTTTCATCGATCTAAGGGCCTCGCTCCACCACTCACCACATGCACAAGAGACGAAAATTACGACGGCGTATTGTTCCATGTCCTAGCGGACGATTCATTCTCATTTTCCACATTTTGTAAGTGGTGGAGCGAAGCCCTATATTTAGATCGCCACTTTTATCCAACCCCACGGCCTCGTCCAACCCCACTACTTCATCATCCGCTTATTGTTATCAAATTGCATACTAACCGACAAATTTAGGCAAAATACGCAGAAAACCTCCACGTCAGCATCCTCATGCTTCTTGTCGTTACCGTAGGAGATGAGTATGTTTCACTTTATTGTTTTATGATATATTTATTCATGTTGATTACTTGTCAACGTGTCATGCCTGATTTGCTCATGTTCCGTAGAAATGCATTTGCAATCAAGAGAAATAAATAGATTACAGTATATATATACATATAAACATACGTATATAAACATGTGTATGATATTACTACCAGGCAGTTCTGTTTGTCGATATATATCGTCAAACAGAGCTGCCCGGTAAACCGTAGGCACAGAGGGAGGGAGAAGAGGACAACAAACGAGGTGCTGTGAGAAATTCTTTCGTCGGAGTTTCACCGACTCATCAGGAGGCTGAACCCTAATATATAATATTAATTATGTATATGTATGTATGTATATTGTCAAACAGAACTGCCCGGCAAGCCGTAGGCAGCGAGGGCGAAGAGGACAACATACGAGGGGCTGTGACTAACGGTTTCGCCGGGGTTTCACCGACTCATCAGGAGGTAATAGGAGCTCTCTTGACCTTTTGGTTGCGAAAACTGCGTTCATTCGATGTACACGTGTATCACTGCGGTAGAGGCTTTTTTTTGGGGGGCGTTGAGGCTCATATTGTATATTGGACGACGATGACGGGAGCTGGATCACGGTCTTGCACTCGACTCTTTGCTTTCTTCAAACTCCTGCCTTTCTTCTTCTTCTTCTTCGTGGTCTTCGTTGTTGTGGTCGTCGTCGTGGTGTTATTGTGCACACAGTAGTATATGAGTTGTTTTTTCTTCCTCCCTGCTGTACCATTTCTCGATTAGTGTGTTGCTGTGCACACTGTCGAATGGCCTGTTTTTCTTTTTTTCCCTCCCTCTGGATTAGTGTGTGCCATCTTTGAACGCGCGGGGCCCATGGTAATCATCAGACTATGTACGGATCATTCTGATTGAACTCGACAGATATGTCTCGAAGCATTTTGTTTCGTCTCTCCTGTTGTCTTGTTCACGTCTTGTGCCCTTCAAGTCATAATTTTTTATTTTTTATTTTTGACTTTTACGCAGCAGCCTTTCTGGTAGTTATGTTATTGAAAACACTACTCAACTGATAATAGTAAAAATACTTATCAGGAGGCTAAACCCTTGGTTAATTGCTAGTTAACCTTTTTGACGCAAGGTAACTATTCCCCCCCCCCCCAAAAAAAAAAGAAACTGGATCGGGTTGGTGCAGACCTGTCTGTTTCCACGGACTTTCATCATCTTCTCTTTTTTTCCCTTCCTTTTTTTTTTTTTTTTGGAAGAAGATCAATCTTTATCAATTTATCGAAGCTGAATGTGTGGGGTAAGGAAAGAAATAGGCTGCTGGCTGAATGGGAAGAGCTCGAATGTAAACAGTCTGAAATCTGGGCTGACAGACTGCGTATCAAAGGCATTGCGGTACATGACCGCATGACAAAGGAAGCCTTCTATAAGCTAAGCCTTGAACCCTTCTATAAGCTTAGCCTTCTATAAGCTACTCCCGAGAAGAGCCACGGTACCTATGAAGGAGTTAAAGCACCCGTTTGACGAGGTCGCTCCGGTAGCAAAAGAACTAACTGAACTCTGTAACTATGCGGCGCTATATTACAGGGATATTTTGACCTCTAGAACTCAGGGAGCCAACACTCGGTCCGACCTCCACAAGGACTCACAGCACTGGATCAACACAGAGGCTAGACTCTCTCAGGCTGGTAGGTTAGATTTGGACAGGCCTGTTCTAATCGCTGAAGCTCATGAGGCACTCAAGGCAATGGCAACAGGTAAAGCACCAGGGGATGATGGCCTGCCAGCTGAACTGTTCCAGTCTATATGGGACGTGGTAGGAGGAAAGTTGGTTGAAATCTACAATGAGTGTCTGACAGGAGGGAAACTAGCGTTGAATATGTGTTGAGGAATTATTTCTGTCCTCTTCAAGAAAGGCGATAGAACTGAAATCCGGAACTGGCGCCCAATATCCATCCTAAACGTGTCATATAAAATCTTGGCCAAAGTCTTGGCGAGACGACTGGGTCGCTATCTTCCAGATTTAGTGCTGTCGGACCAAGCCGCTTTCATCAAGGGTCGCTCAATCTTCGACAACACTGTTACGGCAATCGACAGTGGAGGTAATTCAGAATGAACAGCTCGACATGGCAGTCCTTCTCCTGTATTTGGAGAAGGCATACGACCGTGTAAATTGGTCTTATGTCCTCTCAACCTTGGATTGGATGGGGTTTGGGAAAAACTTATGTACTTGGGTATCGGCCCTATACACGCTTTCCACCGCTGCAGTTATGATAAATGGTCGATTGTCTCAAGACTGCCCTCTCACCAGGCCTCTACGCCAGGGCTGCCCTCTGGCCCTCCTACTATTTGCTGTTCAAATGGAAGGGGTTCTCAACAACATTCGGGCACACACACAGATAGTTGGACTTCAAGCAGGCCCAACTCCATACAAGGTTAAAGCATTGGCTGACGATTTATTTGCTGTAGTGGAGAATTCTACCCAGTCGCTTGCTGCCCTGAAATACTGCCTGGATGAGTATGCCTCGTTGTCTGAAGCAGTTATAAACTGGCATAAGTCAGTCTATTTTCTCCCAACGCAATTTTCGTTAGTGGTGCAGTGGGGAATGAAGCGCATTGGGGTCGGTGAATCAGAACGTTTTTTGGGAGTCCAAATATCCCTGTCGAACTGTGCGGAAGCCCAGGATGGAATTGTACTGCAAAAGATTACGCAGAGAGTGGTATCGTGGGGCAAAGCACCTCATTTATCAATCTATGGTAGGGTGATGGTAGTTAATGGGGCTCTGTTTCCTCTACTATGGTATGTAGGGAGAGTATGTGGACTGGGATCTCAACTGTATACACTATCTAGACGAAGAGCTGCCAGATTCATTTGGAAACCCTTCTCAGATGAAGGGGATGCCTTTATATTGAAGGTAGCCTGGGAAATGCTGTGCTATCCCCGTAGTGAAGGTGGGCTGGGAATGTTGGATCCGCAGCAACAGAACAATGCAATGTTAGTGCTTTGGATTATCCAGGCCACTCTCCTTAGCCCCCCTCCCCATTGGGTTCATTTGGCAGAAAGAATCTTGGCCAGGGAATGGCATTTCTCAAGGCCGGCAGACCTATGGACATGTCTGCTGCTATATTCAGATCAGCGCAGACACGTCAAGTCATCGTTTTGGTCAGCGATTATACAGGCTTGGAAGAGAATCAGACCTACAATATGGAATGAACCTCACACGAAGGCCGAAGTGATGATGCAACCTGTGTTCGAAAATCCAAGAATAAGAGATTTTGCGGGGGAATGGTTCAAAGCAGATTCGTCCCTAGCAAGCTTCGGCTGCACATGGATAGAGCGGGGAGTTCTTAGAATTCAAGACCTGTGGAATCCAATCTTGGGCTGCTGGAGAACTGAAGAGGAGTTAATATCTCCAGAGAAACAGTTACCGAAGGAAGGAAGGAGACGAGCTATTATCGAAGCCATTCCAGAGAAATGGAAACAATTAATATCTCCAGAAGGGGTGGATCCCCCGGGTACATGATTCAGTACTGCCCAGGCAGTCCCTGAACAAGCCTGGAAGCTGGTCAATATTAAGATTGATGGCCGCAGAGAATTTGAGTGCTGGGAAATTCAACAGGGAAGGATATTGTCACTAGATGAGGAAAATCCTCCCCCCCCACTGGGCTTATCTATGCAGCAGATTCTCGTTTTTGAGACAGCCAGCTCGGACGAGGTATCTTTCTGTCAAACCATAGCTAGGGGTTCCCCCATTCTCCAGTTGAAGCTAGATCCGGTCCTATGGGAATGGACAGTAAAAGGAGCCCCCACTGGGCTTATCTATGCAGCAGATTCTCGTTTTTGAGACAGCCAGCTCGGACGAGTTATCTTTCTGTCAAACCATATCTAGGGGTTCCCCCATTCTCCAGTTGAAGCTAGATCCGGTCCTATGGGAATGGACAGTAAAAGGAGATAGGGGAACAAATGCCACTCTTGCTAAGTACTCAATTAGAATTGGGTACACTGTGAACCGACTGCTGAAACTGCCACAGGTGGTGGCCCGAGAAAGATGGGCACAACTCCTGCAACTGGAGTTGGAGGAGATAGACAGAGCTTTGTCAGCTTGTTGGAAACAACTTAAACTAATTGCGAACCAAAGACATGCGTCTCTGCTATGGTTGGTTTCATTAGTTTCAACCCCATCAGCGGTGTGGCTCGCTGAAAGAGGGATGGAGATAAATCTTACTTGCATTCGGTGCCAATGGGCGTTCGAATCCACAGTACATCCGTGGTGGGACTGCCCTGCCTCAGCCCGAATATGGAAATGGTGGATTAGCAGGTGGGATTATATCTCCAGCAATGCCTTTCCATGGACAAAGGAATGGGCTCTCTTGGGCGGTCTTCTGGCAGATATCCCCATCTCCAAAGGTTGGGGTTTTGTGGCTCAATCTGCTAGAGCAGTATGCTTTGCGGTTATCTGGCAATGTAGAAACGACAGAGTCTTTGACAACCAGGACTGGACCAACAAACAAATCCGCCAGACCTTCAAAACCCATCTCAGACATGCTATCCAAGCAGATTGGAGATGAAAAGTAACATCGAGATCAAACTCTCAGACAGGGTTACATTGGTTCAACCAAACTTGGGCATTGAATGGCAAATTGTGCACGATAGGGGATAACAATCAACTGTGCTTGGACTCCTGGTTGTTTTCCTCCTAACTTGGAAGCCGATTGACGATTGGAGGATAGTTTAGTTCTAGAGCTTGGATATTATTAAGTTGGTACTATTCTTTGGTTTGTGAGGATTTGCTGGCCATGTTGGCCCCTTTTTACTGTAGGAGATACCTGGTCACTCGGTTATGCAGCCACAGTAGGCTGGCGGAGGGAACAGCAGGCGGAGGGAGTGTACAATGTTGGTTGTCTGGAGCTCAGTTCCACCACCGAGATTAGGTGGTCTTGGTTTGAAAATACATGGTAGGTTGGGCTAGGATATTCAAGCAGATTTAGGAATACGAAGTAGTCCAATCAGACTCGTTTTCAAACACACTTTTCACACATGTAAACAGTAACGCAACACACTGGCGACATGCGCCCACTTAAAACTCAGAGATATGGTTGTCAGATACGAGTTCACTCCCAATTGGCTATGGCGACCTCAGCGCACAAACATCTCACTGTTCACATATACTGGATCACCCTGGATATCCCACACGCATCACTCTTAACACTCGAGCACACACACACACTCACTACTAACTATAGCTATGACAGCTATGGCTCCCTCTAACCTATCGCTATGCTAACTCCTCCTCTCTTGCCCACTGCGTCCTCCGGGCTCATCTGCAGACCTCCTTGCACAAGTCGCTGTGGCAGCGCTTCCGCATGGCTCACGCAGGAATGAATGNCGGGCTCATCTGCAGACCTCCTTGCACAAGTCGCTGTGGCAGCGCTTCCGCATGGCTCACGCAGGAATGAATGAATGGCTGGGCGCTGCCTCTTGATTTATACTTCAGAAATTCGTTGGTCTGCCCTTTGCCATCGGCCCTTGGTGCTCATAGTCCCCCTGTGGTACTTGCTGGACTGGACTGGGACTCTCTAGACCCCTCTGCTGACTGCAGGCAATCGTACCGTCGACTCAGTGCAGTTGCACCGAGGTCCTACCTGTTGACCTTGCCACTTGTCGTCGTCTGAAAACGTGGGCCTACCACTTGACCACTTGCCGACCTTCTAGAAGGACTAAAGCTAGGCCTCTGGACTCTACTTGGACTCCTACCTTACAGGTCTACAGTTTGAATCTCCCTACAGCCTACAACCTACGGCGACCTACTTACCACTGGCTATCGTGCAGGTCACGGGTTCAACTCCAGGGAACTGTGCAGGTACTGTACACAGGTAAGTTGAGGTCAAGTGATCGACCCGTGGGATCTGCATCGGCTAAGCGAGGCTCTGCGGCCAGGCAAGTTTGCGTGTTTTCAACTAAGAACTGTACATGTGGAGAAATATTGAAATATCTTGTCGATGCGTGTGCGAGAAGCAGTCTATGGCAACTGTTTTAACTATTTCACTATTCTTCTTCTTCTTCTTTTTTCTTTCTTTCCCCCTTCCTGTTGATGCGTGTGCGAGAAGCAGTCTATGGCCACTGTCTTCACTGTTTCACTATTTTTCGTCTTCTTTTCTTTTCTTTCTTTCCCCCTTCCTGTCTTCGTTCTTCTTTTTCATGTTCCTCTTTCCCCTCTTTTCCTTCCTTGTTTCCCCGCCCCCCCCCCCCCCCCCCCCCCCCCCCCCCCCCCCCCCCCCCCCCCCCCCCCCGCCACGTGGCGGGGTGCACCTCTTTACTCGTGGGACTTCACTAGTCCGTTAGCCCTGCTTGGCAACTTCCATCTCTCAAGGGCTGTGTTTGTCGTAGATTTTCAACACAACAGCCCCTGTTCCACCCAGTTGACTACTGATAGATCCAAAATCGGTGCACAACTTTATTTTTGTTTAGGCAGTGCAGTTGGGTAGAGCAAAGGACTGAAAATCACTGAGTCAGTGGTTCGAATCCACTTCAATGTCAATGTCAATGTCAATGTCAGGGTGCAGAAAGCGTTGGAATACCTCTATTGCAGATAATGAAGCACACACTTCAGGGCTCGAGCTTGGGTACGTGTTTCAACGGTTCAAGCCTGTCGGATTTATCCCTTTCTTTTTTTCTTTTGTTCTTTTTTTTTTTCTTCGGGAAAAGGTAGAGCATTCCATTGTAAAATTGGCAAATAGAGGCCGGGAATCCTCACAAACAACCGGGAAGTAACATGTCACTGGGATGTAACCCAACTTCAGTTTACCCGATCTGATTGGCCTGAGCTACTGCCAGGCTGGTTTTAGTCGAGCTCTCTGCTCTTCAGACACAGTACCATTCACCTACCTTGGGCAACGCCTATGCAATGAGCCCAGACGTGATGATACTCGTCAACATTACCAGTCCGTATGATTATCGATCTGCTGATGAAATGACAAACAATCGTAATATGTGTGATGATAGAATGAGGTGAGAATCATACACAGACGAAGGAGGAGAGAGGGAGAATAGACAAAGGAGAGAGAAGAAGGCAACATCCCACTTCTACTTCGGGTTCCTCCTCCTCCTCGCCACCTCATCAATCAATAGACTGAATACAATGTTTGAAGTTCTTCCTCAAGGTGCCACGTGGCACGTCAATCTGTCTACATCAGCAAATGGAGAGTATCGTCATCAACCAGGTACGTATCCTCGATAACCACAGTCTTGATCTCCTTCCGAAGTGACGAAGAATCAGAACAGCCTCATCAA
>BFEA01000239.1:2014467-2031879 GCA_003427395.1 Chara braunii
TTCTTCCTCTTCTTTTTCTTCTTCCTCTTCTTCTTCTTTGTCTTATCAACACCGTCGACCGAGATCAGCGTTGTCTATATTAGGACGGCGACAGGCTCGTTCATTCTCCCCTCCTCCTAGTCCCCCTTCCTCTCGACGTCGTATTGATCCTAAATTGCCTGGTTCCTTGTCTGACCGACAACGTGCTTTGTTACGTCGACAGCGTTTGTCAATTAAACGCAGACCGCGCCAAATCAGACCGGGCCTTCCAGTGGTGACCGATTCGGATTTGCGAGCAAATCTACCAAACATTTATGGCCTGACAACCACAAATGTTTGTCTGCAAGCTTATCAACGTCAAGGTTATACTGTATCTCAATTTGTTACAATTGCTTATCAGCTTGACGCTGTTGAAATGAGTTGTTGTATGACCATAATGGTCTACCCCCTGAGGATAGTAATTATACTACCTCAGGAGGCCTTACTATAAATGTCTTACAATTTAGCATTTCACGGTCGCCACCTTCTTATGCATTATGCGATGCTAGGCAAGAACCTTAATGCCCGTCCTCATATTTTTGCATGGATTTTGCACAAACCGGGGTATTATATGACACTCGTTCGTGAAGCTGCCCAGTGGGAACTGTGGGATGGTGGGACGGTGATTCAGGTTATTATAAACATAAATGAATTCTTGCGAGGTGTTCGCGCGTTAATTGTTCCAGATCAGAACATGTGGGACAAGGAGTTACACAGAGTGAAGGGGTTGTACAACAACTCCATTCATTCCGCAACCGGCGTAACACTGAATCAACTGTAATACGGTTGGTAGTTACGCAATCCTCTCTCCTATATGTTCCTCGATCGGTCACCTGGTCTGAAGCTCGACATGCCTGGCTACAATGCCAAGTATGCATGATTGCTCAAAGCTATTATTACAACGATGAACAAGCGTGCAGCACGCCATGATCAAACATGCTAACAAGTCACGCAAAGAAGGGAACTTCGAAGTAGGAATAAGCGTACAACATGTCATGATCAAACATGTTAACAAGATGCTAACATGCGAATAAGTATATCTAGGTCAAAATGTCTGAATTTTCTGATGAAGAGGGCGTATCACGAAAGCAAGAGGGAGGAATAGACTGTACAAAGGGCACTTCCTTTATTACCCGTTGAACAAGTTGTACTAGCTCGACTGAAAAGAATTGCTAAAGAATGCTCCCTGTGTTGTTAACGCTTATGAACGACAGATCGCCGACGGACATACTGCTAAGTTTTCTGCAACACTCACTCCTCACGGTTATACTGAAACTCTCTTTTTTATTTACGCCTACGACGCATTTTGTGCCGACTCTGTATGAGTTACTCACTCGAAGGGACCTCGCTCTTGAGAGGGGGGTAGAGTGTAATGACCCGCCAAAACGTAGATTGAGAACACTGCTGATTTCTGGGATTTGCCATTGGAATGAATGCCTTGCTGAGATTCCCACATTTTGTTGTGATTTGTAAGTTTGTGTGTGTGTGCGTACCTGCTGGTTTGCGTGCCCGTGTGAATGCTTGTCGGCCTGAGTGTGTGTGTGACCCGCAAGGGTACTCGTTGGTTGAAAGGCCCAATAGGGCCAGTACTTGCCTGTGGCCGTGACTTTGAGGGTTGCAACGGGGAAAACACTCAAGTAGCGAGGGTAGGCCCGCGACACTTAGAGCAGCGGGAAAAACACTCAAGTAGCACGTAGGCCGGTGCTGCTCAGAGCAGACGAAAACAATAGTTGGCATTTTTAGAGGCCCAGTAGTGTTAGGTTAGAAGTAGGCCGGTACCAGTCCAAGTAGTCTGAGTCTATAGCCTGTCCGGACGATATCAGAGCCTGCAATGATGTTTCCCTCCAAAAGGGAGGAGGTACCGGTTGTTGGGAGGCCGCTCGGCTTAGGAAGTCACCGCCCAAGAGGCCAGTAGGCCGCTATATCTTCAGGAGGACCAAGCAACTCCTCCTCATTTGTGGTTTGCAAGGATTGGTGGCGACATGCTGCTGGAGCCAAGCGTTGGACTTGGGAAACGCTGCCTGGAGGTGAAGAGCTGCTGGGCGCTCAGCCTGGCTATAGCGAGAAGCCCAGCTTGAGGAGGAGGAAGAAGGGACCGAAGTAGGAGAGTTGAGGTATCTACCTGGCTGTGGTGGACACCATCTTCATCGCCTTGTTGGGCGCTGCATCTGGAAGGCCCCGGTTGGGGTAGTGCCACGGCAAGGAAACTCGAGGCAGAGTCGGGCATGGCGGCTTAGTGAGCAGCGACATAGCTGCTTTGGGTTGTCCTTTGGACAGGAGTGCAGCGACATAGCTGCTTTGCGTTGTCCTTGAACCCTTAGTAGTCTGCCATAGCCGAGGCATGTGAAAGGAGGAAGAAGGGGGGAAGCCATAGCTATGGTGGACCTGTTGTTGTGTCAGCAGTAAGAGGGAACTTCGGATATTGATTCTGGTCCATCCACTTACTGTTATTATTATTATTGGAGGAAGAATAAGAAGGTGAAGGAGGAGGAGGAAGGTGGAGAGAGAAGGGGGATTTGTCATTGGTCTTGCTGGTGCACATCTTCTTCCTCTTCTTCTTCTTTTTCTTCTTTCTCTCTTCTTTGGTCTCTATCTCTTTGCAAGTGCTTTCATTTCTTTCGCAATTGGGTGACATTGTCTTTCATTGTGAATTTGCACTTTGGGAATGACCAGGATCGTTACAACCAACACTCTGCGACCTTCTCCTTTGCACAACCACAAACATTGTTTACCTGCGGATGTAGCCGTCATCGTCTCTGTCACAATCACTACAATGACATGGTTTATGCATCCATGTGTGCAGAGGACTGTTCCACCGTTCCTGACTATAGGCACCCTGCGCATCTGAACACTATGTCCATTTTGTGGCCATGGGCGCTATACTGAATGCATGCTCTTTTGTGGTGACGGTTCTTCTTTCATTTTGGCCTGCAATCGATACGTCATTTGTGGGGGGTGAATGTAGGGCATGCTCAATGCCACCCGTCGTGGCAATTGTTGCACCGAGAATGTTGAGCTAGTCTTCCATGTGTTCATGCACCTCATCCTCATAATGTATGTCCTCTCTGTCGTCAAGGACAAACTCATTCTTGAGCCTTTTCTTATCCTCTTTTGCATTCTTCT
The DNA here is from genome assembly GCA_003427395.1 of Chara braunii. Taxonomy (NCBI): domain Eukaryota; kingdom Viridiplantae; phylum Streptophyta; class Charophyceae; order Charales; family Characeae; genus Chara; species Chara braunii. The sequence continues at coordinate 2,017,609 of BFEA01000239.1, forward strand.
TCACTCCTCACTCGATACTTTCCCTTATTTTCCCTGTATCATTCTTTGTTTGTGTGCTCTCCATCTCTCCTCCCTGTGTTTATCCCCTCCCCCTTCACTCTACCTCTTTCTCGCGTAGAAGTGGGATGTGATGGCACACGGGGATGAGGCCAGTTCACGCTCAACTTCATCAAAGCCTTGTACGTGAGAGGCACGGTGAAAGGGGAGTCATAAGATGAATTAGAAAAATGAATGGTTTCAGTGTGCCGTTCATGTTTGTCTTGTTTTTTTAATTTTTATTTTTTTTCGTTTGTTTCGCAAAGTGCGCTCTTTTAGTTCATAGTTATGTGACAATATATATGTATATATATAATACAAGTTCCATTCATATACTGCAGAGAAAAATCGAGGTTGGGGAACTCACAATTCGACTCGGAGTTATCCTGGCAGCGTCAACCAGTTTAACTTACCAGCACTTGCTCGGCCCTACAGTTCTTGCCCGACCATTCTATACTGTCTCGATTCTATTCCCTTCGGGAAGGTTCCAAATTGACACAGTAGAGTCTATTTAAGGGTACCGATGTCGATGTTAACCACACTCACTGTTACCCTGTGTCTCAATTGCAAGAATCTGTTTTCCAAATTGGAATGTCTGACTAATTCTGGGACTAGCACGGCCCACAGGAATGGTCCTTGGTCCTCTACTGACACTCTACTAACGGCCCACAGCGGCCCTACAGCACACAGTGTCCTGGTTATTCCTAAGGGCTACCACTACCTCGAACACTCCCTTTACCACCATTACCTAAATTACAAAAAAAAAAAAAAAAAAGATGCTCATTTTATTTTTCTCCAGAACGTGTTGTTCAGTTTATTTTTCTGCAGAACACGCTTTTTTATGTTTTTTAAAGATGTTACGATCCTGGTCATTCCCAAAGTGCAAATTCACTATGAAAGACAATGCCACCAAATTGCGAAAGAAATGAAAACACTTGCAAAGAGATAGAGACCAGAGAAGAGAGAAAGAAGAAGAAGAAGAAGAAGAAGAAGATGTACACCAGCAAGACCAATGACAAATCCCCCTTCTCTCTCCACCTTCCTCCTCCTCCTTCACTTTGCCAATCTTATTCTTCTCCCAATAATAATAATAACAATGAGTGGATGAACCATAATCAATATCCGAAGTTCCCTCTTACTACTGACTCAGCAACAACGACAACATGTCCACCATAGCTATGTTTTCCCTCCTTCCTCCTCTCACATGTGTAGGCTATGGCGGACTACTGAGGGCCCTGCCCTCTTGTCCAAAGGACAACCCAAAGCAGCTATGGCGCTGCACTCGTGTCCAAAGGACAACTCAACGCAGCTATGCCGCAGCTGACTAAGCCGCCATGCCTGACTCTGCCTCAAGCTTCCTTGGTGCGGCACTATCCTAACTGGGGCCTTCCAGATGCAGCGCCCGACAAGGTGATGAAGATGGTGTCCACCATAACCAGGTAGGTGCCTCGCCACTCTTCTCCTTCGCCCCCTTCTTCCTCCTCCTCAGGCTGGGCTGCTCGCCATAGCCAGGCTGAGCGCCCAACTGCCCTTCACCTCCAGGCCGCCTGTACCAGCCCAGCGCTCTGCTCAGCAGCATGTCGCCAATCGTTGCATACCGCAAATGAGGAGGAGCTACTTGCTCCTCCGAAAGATATAGCGGCCTACTGGCCTCTTGGGCGGTGACTTCCAAGGCCGAGCGGCCTCCCAACAACCACTACCTCCTCCCTTTCGAAGGGAAACATCATTGCAAGCTCTGCGATCGTCCGGACATGCCCTAGACGTGGGCTACTTGGACTGGTACCGGCCTACCTCTATCCTACTGCTACTGGGCCTCTAAAGATGCCAACTTTTTGTCTTCTTCTGCTCAGCCTCCAGTACCCGACACTCCTACCACTACTTGAGTGGTACCGGCCTACCTGCTACTTGAGTGTTTTTCCCCGCTGCTCGAAGTGTCGGAGGCCTACCCCCGCTACTTGAGTGTTTTCCCCGCTGCAACCCTCAAAGTCACGGCCACAGGTAAGTACCGGCCCTGCGGGGCCTTTCAACCAACAAGTACCCTTGTGGGTCACACACACACTCAACCAACAAGCACTAAGACAGACATGCAAACCAGCCGGCACGCACACATACACAGACATGGAAACCACAACAGAATGCGGGAATCTCAGCAAGACATTCATTCCAGCGGGAAATCCCGGGAATCAGCAGTGTTCTCAGTTTGTGTTTTGGCGAGTCATTACACTACCCCCCTCTCAAGAGCGAGGTCCCTTCGAGCGAGTAAGTCGTTTAGAGTCGGCACAAAATGAATCCTAGGTGTAGATTAGAAAGAGAGATTTAGTAAGACCGTGAGGAGTGAGTTTTGCAGAAAACTTAGCAGTCTGTCCATCAGTGATCTGTCGTTCATAAGCGTTAACAACGTGTGGAACATTTTTTAGCAGCTTTTTTCGGTCGATCTAGAAAAATTCGTTCAACGGGTGAGAGAGGAAGTGAACCTTATACTGTTTGTTCCTCCTCCTTCCTTCATGGGAAACGATTCTGTCTATCTCATGGCCGTCGTTGATAGGACGAGGTATCACAGGATCTCGGAAGGGAAAAGTCTCGTCGTTGATGTGTGGAAACAGTTGGGATGCGTGAAAGACTAGATATGTGCGTAGATGAGGAGGCACGTCAATCACATACGAAGGACAAAAATCATCCCCAATCATCTTTAGAACCTGCCAAAGGCGATAGTACAATGGAAGAAGTTTTCGTGATACGCCCTCTTAGTAAGAAAACTCAGACATTTTGGCCCAGACATAACTCCCTACTTTGAAGTTCCCTTCTTTGCGCGACTTGTTAGCATGTTTGATCATGGCATGCTTACGCTTGTTCATTGCTGTGATAGCATCTTTGAGAAGGTGTGCATACTTGACATTGTAGTCAAGCATGTCGAGCGTCAGACCAAGGGACTGTTCAGGGAACAAATAGGAGAGAGGATTGCGCAACTGTCAACCATATTGCAGCTAATTCGGTGTCATGCCAGTTCCAGAATGAGTGGAGTTGTTGTACAACCCTTTCACTTTGTGTAACTCCTTGTCCCATGTGTTCTGATCCGGAACAATTAACGCGTGCAGTAATTGAATGACAGTGTGGTTTATTTCCTCAGCCAATCCATTGGCTTCGGGGTGTCGACCAGAAGTCTTGTTGAGTTTAATGTCGTACATCTGCAAAGTAAAGTCCTTCCAATCAGCACTGATGAACCAGGTATCCCGATCAATCACAAGAGTTTTCGGGGGTCCATACTGTAGAATGAACTGGTGGTGAAATTCTTCGATCACAAGCTCAGTCGGTGCATGAGCAAAAAACGATTCACAATCGCCATGAGTTGTGAATGTCCTCCCTCGCTCACCTTCCCCATGTCCGTGAAATCGATAGAGACCGACTCACCGGACCCATCAGGGATTGGGAGGGGTTTCAGCAGGCCATAAGGCTTATGCCTATGGACCTTGGTTCTTTGACAGACTTGACATTCAACAATAAATTTATGAGTAGATCCCTTCATTCCCGGCCAATCAAACTGCTGCAAAAGACTTCCATAAGTCTTCTCAAAGCCGAAGTGTCCATTCTGATGATGTGCCAAATCCAAGAAATGAGTCTGGAGAGGCGCATGGTTGGGTACACACAAACGATCCAACTTCCCATAGCGGCGGAATACAAGACCCTTGCACTTGTAAAAATCAGGCTGACTGTTGGGGTCAGCCTTGAGCTGCTCAAGGATGGGATTAAGGTCCGGATCCTTGGCAGTGTGCTCAACCAGATCCTCTTTCAGTTTCCTTCGGAGGTCATACGAGCTCACAAGGCAAGTCAAAAACTCAAGATGACGCGATAAAGCATTAGCAACACGATTATAACAACCTTTCTTATGCTTCAGTTCAAAGTTGTAAATGTCAATGTCATGCAGCAAGCGGGTCAGTGTCGGAGAGTGATCAGTTTGCGTTTTAATCCACTGCAAGGTCTGATGATCTGAGTAGACCTTGAAGTGACAACCCAATAGGTAGTGCTTCCAATGTGCGAGTCCTTCTCGCAAAGCATAGAGCTCACGCATATATGTGGAGGTAGCTACCTTGTGGCTGGGCATGCGTTTCCTGTGATATTCGAGCGGACGCAGACCATCGCCATCATCTTGTTGCAGCACTACACCAATCCCATACTGGCTCGCGTCCATAGTGACCACGAATGTGAGGTTAGGATCCGCAATGCGGAGCACAGGATGACTTACCAAAGCCTCTTTCAAGGCTTGGAACGCAGTCTCACATTTCTCACACCACGTATAGGCAACATTCTTGCTTGTTAGTCTCGAGAGTAAGTGAGCAATGACATAAAATTTGGGCACAAACTTTTGATAATACGAGGCTAAACCAAAAAAAAAAACCAGTTTGCATACGTTTGTCGGTTGAGGCCACTTTCGTATGACCTCAACCTTGGTTGCCTCCGGCTCAAGGCCGTTTGCAGACAACCGGTGCCTAAGATAGATGACGTTGTCCCTTCCAAACTCATATTTCGCTAAGTTGAGGTGCAGTTGTGTCTTCTTGAGGACCTGCAAAACCTCCTCAAGGTGCTTGACGTGCTCTTCCATGGACTTGCTGAAAATCAGGATGTCATCGAGGTAAACAACAACAAATATGTTAAGCTGATGGCGGAGGACCTTATCCATGAGGCACTGAAACGTTGTTGGTGCATTTGTAAGACCGAAGGGCATAACAATGAATTCGTACAGCCCATCGCGTGTTTTGAATGCAGTTTTGTGCTGGTCGCTCGGATCAACTTCAATCTGGTGGCAGCCAAGATTTGAGGTCGATCTTGGAGAAGACTTTACTTTCACAATAGTGATCCGATTTAGGCCACAATAGTCAATACACATTCGAAGCTTGCCTCCTTTCTTCGGCACAAACAAGACAGGTGCACCGAACTCAGACTCACTACGCCTAATTCATTCACGATCGATCATGTCATTAATTTGTCTCCTCAACTCCTCCAACTCGCCTTGTCCCATACGGTGGACGCAGCCCTTTGGAGGAATACTCCCTTCTATTATCTCGATCTTGTGTTTGACCGGACGCTCGAGAACTCCATGAGGTTCAGCCAGAACTTCAGGAAATCGATTTCAGGACTTCCGGTGGAGGATCATCCTCATCAGGAGAGAGAAAATCAGATTGAGAATTTACAGCCATTACAACTGAACTCGAAGTACTTGGATCAGACGTAGACTGATTTTCTACAGTAGAAGTAGATGGAATAGAAGTAGATGTAGTAGAAGTAGAATTACTTTCCGAGGTAGAAAACGCATCAAAAGTAGAAGTTACATGGAGAGGTTTTACAAGAGCTACATGCACATGCTCAACTTCCTTACGTCTGCGCACTGATTTGCAGAATTTATTCGGACTCAAAAGAGTCACAGGGGACTCATGCGTCTTGTCCAATAGAACTGTACGCTCGTTCCCCTTGGCATCACGCACCACGAACTGATTATCTGCCCATGTGGTCCTTAGGCAATGAGCCTTCAACCAGCCCAAACCAATGATCGCGTTGAAAGGACACTTGTCCATGACATAAAAGTTCAGCTCATGTGTGACAGTGCGATCTTTGTCAAAAGTGACGCGCACACCTTTGACAGCATGTGTTGAGGTGACAACCTCTTGGTTGCCTACCTGGGTCTGACAAGGGTTCTGCAATTTCACTTGCTTCATTCCTAGATCCGCCTTACGAATCCTGTTAGGAGAAAATAAGTTAGTTGTCGAGCCATTATCAATCAGCATACGGATGTATCGGCGGTTAATGAGCAGCTTAAAGAAGATCAATTCTTCACTCCCTTGAACATGGCGTTGCTGCTTGAGTTGCAGCCAATGTTCTAGGTGAGAGTGGAAGTCGACTTCCTTATTCTCCTCTCAAGGCTCAGTGTATAGTACTTGACCTACAGCAACCTTGGATTCAACATTTGTTCGGGCTTCAAGAGCGGGCTGTTGATCAGATTCAGGCTCCTTGGAGAGGCCTGCAACTGATAGTTGAACTTCCCTTGTTGTAGAAAGTGTTGATGACTCTTCTACGCCCTTTGTCTGTTTCCCTGCAGACGATAACAGTCCTGCACAGCGTGCCCAGGCTTTTGACAATGCAAGCACACGCGCAGTTTGGATCTTCTTTCCCATTCCTTTTGACTGATGCGAAGGTTTTTCCAAGGTTTGGTGGAAGCATCCTCCGGTTTCTCAGGGATCTTTGCATTCTTGGGGAAGTGTGCTATAGTTTCCTTACCCGAACCACAGTTAGGCCCATTGCTTGAAGCAGTCTTTTTAAAGCATTGCATTTTTCTTCAGTATTCATGTCAGACTCAAGGGCTGATGTAGAACAGCCCACGTCGGAGTCCGGCTCTAGATCGTCATCTAGAGATAGATCATCCGCATAAGACTGATCCTTGGCCTCATGATGTTCATGCAGGGCAAGCTGGTTGCTGCTTCCGTACCGCTTGCGTTGAGAGGTTCTACCTGCAACGGGTGCCTGTGCAGGCTTGGCGAGGTCCTTGGCTTCTAGATTGACTAGATCCATCAGTAGCTTTCGTCAAGTCGTATGGTATTTGAGTCCTAGCCGGGAGACATTTTTTAGGGGCCACTCACATAACTACATCCATGCAAGACACGTCAATTCATCCCAGGTTTGGAGTTGTGAACAGACAAGTCAAGTGCTGCTGCAAAGCTTGCATGGAAGTCCTCCACGTTTGGCCCTTGAGGGCCTCAAGCTTCAGCCTTGCCTTGAGCGCAGCGTGCTTATCTTGATATTGCGCGATGAGGAGGTCCTCAAGAGTATGTACAGGAGTTACTTTCAGCCACTCAGTCAGATCAATTCTCTCATATCCTGCAGTAACAGCTTGGAGTTCTGTGAAACTCCGTACGGCGGGCTCAGTATTTGTGCCCATGATCATGCTTCGGTCTTCCTGCGGTGTTCGCAGTACCTCGAAGTATGAGCGCATGGAGCTAATCCAAGAGGTGATGTCCCCCTTCCCGTCATACTTAGACGGCAGAGCTGCCGCCCTCTTGTCCACTAAGGGACCCTTGTGTTGTACGCCAATAAGAATTGCGGCGTTTTGGGCTGATGTTCCTGCATTTGGAACTAGGACCAGTGTAAAACTGTCGGCGCTGCCGGTTGAGGAGCCGGCACCGGTTCTTGCGCTTGTCATAGTTCCACTTGCTCTTGACATGAGGACTGTGTTAGGGTGAGAGACTGGGACTGCAGCAGGACGAGGATTAGGAGGACGGGGGGCAGATAGTTGGGACTGTTTGAGGCTGACTATCTCAGCCTGCAACTCTTGGTTTCGCTGCTCTAGAGCTGTCACACGAGACTCAAGATCTTCCAAGGTCCGCAGTTGAACCAAGGCTGCTATGGCAGCAACTAACTTCTCTTGGAACCGGTCATCATTCGATTCCGGAACCTCGAGGCGGGCCACTTGTTCAACAATACTTGTGGCTTTGGCTGCTGCTGCTGCCTCCCTCTCTCTGTGTATTGCGTCCTCATAAAGTTTATGAAAAAAAGGTTTCTCGTTCTCATCCGCTGCGGCCAGCATGGCCTTCCATTGCTCGGATGTGATGTCTGCCATGCTGGAGGATCTCTCAAGAGGGGTCCGCACTTTGCTCACTTTTGGACGAACACTCCTCTTACCCCTCCTCACATTCTCAAAAAGTACACCTTCTGTTTCCCTTCTCTCTCTTTCCGCTTTCTGCGCACACGTCTCAATACCGGACATAGATAGTTCAGGTAAAAGAAAAAGAAGTAAATCACCAAGAGTAGAAGGTAGAACTCCTAGCCGACGCGGTAATTTATTTGGACTTAGAGAATGACATTCACGAAGCAGAATAAAGATACATAATTAAATTAAAAAAAAAAAAAAAACGAAAGAGAGGACTGACTTATCGAACGGGCCCGATCAGATTAGTTGGAGATCCCCTCTTGTCTAACCTGACAAGGTACATGTACCACAATAAGTCAGCCGAAGAAAACTAATTGCAGCAATGGAGATTTCGAGGGGTGCAGACGGTCGCCGAGCCAGATGCGGGGCAGTATGTGAGAACATGCAGTAAGACCAGTCAAGATCCCCTTGAAAGGAATGCCCTTGCTAGCCGTATGTCCCCCAAATTCAGCACAGCAAAGAGATGCATTGACGGCAACAGATTTGGGCCCTAAAGGCCCTGTCCCGTTGGGCCTGGTCCCACTTAGTCCCGAAGGTCCCAAGTAGGTCGTGGACCAGGACCAACGAGATAGGTGTACCAAGTCAGTCCCAAACTGCCTCTACCGTACTGAAAAGGAAAGACAACTTTCAGCAAGAACTTACCCCTACAGCCGTTCAGAAATGAGAGGATAATGTACCGTAGAAAGATGTGTCATTGAGAACAAGATACATCATTCATCCATCCATCAGGTGAGAAAGCAATCCACAAGCTCACACACGCAACCAAGACCGCAGAGGAGAGGAGAAAGCCCAACACACCCCAACAGGCCATGAAGCACCAAGCAACCTCCCACGGGCATAACCAGGTCACACGGCACTTCCCTCTGAGTGAGGCCCGGCCTCCAAAGATGGATAACGACTCACCCCCCTCTCTCATAGGTCCTCCTGACCCCTAGCTACCACTACACGAAGTGTCCTAGCATGACTAAGAGGGTCTCCCTACACCCCTATTACAACGCCAGATCCCCCGTCGATGTCTGAAGACCAAAGTAGCAACTTGCAGCTCTTTGATGCAGATATGGCAGCCTCCGATCAAGTCTCCCTCTTGAGGGGAAGCCCAAAAGTCACTCAATGTCTTCTTGAAGTGCACCCCAGACGGACCGCCCTCAACCAAAGGCATCATTTTTCTGCCGGTGGGAAACAAAGCTGGCGGATGGGAACTTGGCCTCACCGCCCCCCGGATGCCACATACGGTGAGGTCAGAATGACAGGGCGCTCGTCATACTTTCTCTCTCTCACATCGTGGGCAGACAGCCTCTCTTGGAAAAAAGGGGAAATTGCACAGCTAACACACGATCACCTCCCGGAGGGAGCCACAGCCGCCCTGGTCATGGTGTACGGTCAGCACAGGCTCGCATCGAGGGACATCTTTCTGCAGTACACCCATGAGCCTCAGGGCTTAAGGTGGTATGACCATGACTCCCTCAAGAATTTGCAAATACTGAAAGTCAAAACGGGGGAGTTGTGGTCAGCCACAGATATCAGGGCCTTTATTGTGAAATTACTCAGAAATGGAACCCTGCAAAGAGGCGGGGCGCTGGACACTGGGGGGTGGCTGCTCTTTTAAAATAAAAAAAAAACACCACACAAACAATACTGAGGAAACCGTGCGTTCACCGCACACCAAATGAGAAGCACCGTTGATGCGCTGTACGGAAGAGACACGGCATGGAACGCCTCTAAACGCCAGGCCGACTTGGATCTGCGCTCGCTAAATGTCAACGGCCTGGCCACGACGAAACCATCCAAGATACAGGCCATCATTGACCAACTCAAAGGAGTGGGCGGCAAGCAATGGCTGGACGTTGTGTGCCTCCAGGAAACTCACCTCATGGACAACCCCGACCATAACCACACCCACAAAATGCTCTGGCCGCACCAGGCCTTCAGGGCCCACGCCCCCAGGCCCGGGAGTGTTGGGGTGGCCATATGGCTCCCCCCTGACTCCCGAGTGGACATGCTGAACTGGGCGGCGGATCAGGAGGACGGAAGATGGGTGTATCTGCTGGCCATGTTAGAGATCGAAGTGGTGTGCATTCTCAACATATATGCACCCAACGACCCCTCCCAGCGCCAGCACTTCTTTGAATCCCTCCACCAAAGACTCCCAGTGGGCATCCCGGTGATTCTAGCAGACGATTTTAATGTGGCCCCGGACCGACTCTTAGACAGATGGAAAACTGCTTCACCTTGCCTAGTCTACATCCAAAATGATGAGAAATCCATCGCGCACCTCTCTCAATCCCTAAACCTCTTTGACTCCTTCAGGAGGCTTGCCCCGGCCGCTCGTAGATACACTTGCTTCAGAAAGAGCGGCACGGAAAACTCAACCAAGTCCCGAATTGACTTGATATTGATTTCAGAAGAAATTCAAGGGGCCCTGCAAGAAGCAGAGACCTTCCCACGTAGCCCGTATCCGAGATTGGATCATGTGATGTGTGCCGCGATCCTCTCATTCCGGAAGAAACCTGATCAGGGCATAGGCTTCTACAAACTGAATACCTCGCTTCTGCCCATCGACCGCTTTACAGCATACCTTACGGATGTCTGGTCCTTCTGGCAGGAACAGAGAGCCAATTCGAGGACCAAATCAGGTGGTTCAACAACGGCCTGGCATTCCTGGGCCGCAAGTGCAACGAATACTCAAAACTCCTGGCAAGCAAACGCCATGCTGAGGAGTTAAACCTGCAACATCAGCTGCAACAGCAGCAACAACAGGAGATAGACTCAGCACTCATAATGAGCACCGATGGCAGGGCGCACGTATTCGGGGAAAACTGGCTAAACTCACAACGGAAGGGGCAATGGACACGCGTTTCTTTGCAATGGCCCGGTCAAATACGGGGCGATCAATAATAGAGGCCCTGGAAGTTCCTAAAGGTGACCACGGCCCCCTCCACACTTCAACGGCAGCCTGTACTAAAATAGCGAGGGATTTTTATCAGAACCTCTTCTCCTCTGACTGTGGTGAATCTCAGGACACTCACCGCTTGCAGGAAATAGAGACCTTTTTGCGCCCATTAAATAAAACCTTGACAGAATCTCAAAAACAAACCTTGGAAGAACCACTATCCAAGGATGAAATCTGGACAGCGCTACAACAAATGGACGACGAAAAGACCCCTGGTATCGATGGCCTGCCCAAAGAGTTCTGGGTTGCAATGTGGCCCGCCATATCACAGGACCTCATGGACTTCTTTCGGGCAGTGTGGACCTCGGACCAGACTGGGGAGTTTGTCAGCCAGGGGGTCCTAACGCTCCTATACAAGAAAGGGGCAAGGACAAACATTAGAAACTACCGCCCCATCACTTTACTCACTGTCGTCTATAAGCTACTGGCAAAAGCCTTGACCAACCGTATGACGGCCGTCATGCCCATCCTCATACACCCGGACCAAACCGGGTTCATCCAAGGTAGAAACATTCTGGATAATGTCCTCCTAGTCAATGAAATAATTAAGTTATCAAGGCAATCGAAAAACAATGCGGCAATTATCTTCATTGACTTTGAAAGGCATATGACCATGTCGACTGGGTGTTTCTCGACAAATGCTTGGAGAAATTCAATTTTGGCTCGGACTTCAGGCGGTGGGTCAGGATCCTCCACACAAACGCAACTACCAGGGTCATGGTGAATGGCAACTTGGCCCCGCCTTTCGAACTGCAACGGTCAGTGAGGCAGGGCGACCCCCTAGCCCTTTACTTATTCGTCATAGTGATGGAGGCGCTAGCAGCCAACCTGAGAAGTCACGGGAGCATCAAAAGAATACAAATATCATCAATTCCACAGGAGGCAATCCCGGTCTGCTCCCTGTTCGCAGACGATCTTACTATCATGGCTGACGCCTCCCACAAAACGATGGCCGAAATCCAACATATGATGGACCGTTTCTGCAGGTTAGCAGATATGAGGGTCAACTGGGGAAACTAAACCCAGGGCTGGTGGATACACCACCAAGGGGTGAGACCCCCAGAAGCACCCAGAGTCAAATGGTTACCCAAGGATACCCCGATCAGAGTACTAGGGGTGCTCATGTCTGCAGAAGGAAAACCAACCACCAACAATGACTGAATTGCAGGGCCGCCAAGGGAAAAGATGACACTTTGGAAGAACAAACACACCTCGCTGATAGGGCGCTCGCTGATAATTAACAATGTCATCCTCGCCTCTATGTGGTACAAGGCAGCCATCTGGGCCTTGGACAATTACCTTCGGTCGCTGCAGCGGCAGATTGCAGCCTTCCTGTGGAGAGGAGACCATGAGGAACCAAACGCCATCAGCAGAGTAGCTTGGCAGTCCCTGATCCAACCCAAGGCTAGCGGGGGTTTGGGGATTATTGACCCCACCCTGCAAACGAAGGCACTGGCACTTCAGTGGCTCAAACGGCTGTTTTTTTGCCAAGACACCCCGTGGAAAGGGCTGGCCTTGGAACAAATTGCCCGCCTCGCCCCGCAGACAGGGGAAGGAAAGGACCCGCTGATGTGGCTGGAAAACAGGGACTGGCCCATCCCCCGCAGGCGTGTGCGCCAACCAGACCATGTCCCCCCTCCTGCCCCGGCCAGACAAGAGGCGAGGGCCGTCCTGCGCAACGACTCCTTTTGGCCTGACCTGTTGACAACATGGCGAAGCCTGCCCCTGCCGGACAAAACCCCACCGGAGAGATGGGAGGAGGTGGCACGACAACCACTTTTCGGCAATAGATGGATAACAGACGCCATGGGACAGACTCTTCACTGCATGGACACCCCATGGCAGGGATGGGTTAGACGGGGGATTACCAGGATAGGAGACATATGGGATACGGACCAAAGGAACTGGATTGACCTGGCAAAGCTGAGAGAGCATCTGCGATATTGCCACCGGCCGATGGAAGCCTTGGAAACCTTAATAGACAAGATCCCTCTGGCCTGGTGGCGAATCTTAAGGAAAGGCCCGACCCTGCATGTATCAGACTGGGTGGCCTTCAAGGACCGTTCAGATCAGGTGGGCAACATAGAACACTGTGAACCCGAAGGAATGATCAGAGTGCGCCTCTTCCAACTAGGATGGAATAACTCCCTCCAAAGAACCTCCCCAGAAGAGTCACTCCAGTGCCCGAAAGAGGACCTGTTCAGAATCAAGGTAATAAATGACGACGGACGAACAATCGCCTACCGCCCCCAAACCCCGATTCACCTGCTTGCCTTGGACCCCTTGGAATGGACATGGACATCGGTTATAGGCAAGGGCAGGAAGGTCTGTAAATCGCTTAGTACCCTTACAGTCAAAGCAACCTACCGGCTTCTCAGGCCAAGAATAAACCTCCGGGACCGGGTGGAGGCGCGTTGGATGAATCATCTGAACATTGCCAAGAACAGCCTCAGGGGAATAAAATGGTTCAAAACGGTCAAGGAAAAACCAGCGAAAATTGCATTGCTGCAATGGCAGATAGAGCACCGCTGTCTGCCGACAAATGACTGGATTATTGACAGGACGTACCTGGAACAACGAGGTCAGGCCCTCCCCTGGTGCAGGTGGTGCACCGACGCGTTCCCCTCTAGGAAAATTGCTGAAACAATCGAACACATCCTCCTCCAATGCCCGGGAGCTGTGTGGCTGTGGAGATAGTGGGACCGAATGGGGCCAGCTGGAGACTCAGATCCGGTGGCCTTGGAACTGGAAAGCTTTGCTGTGTGAAGCCCTCCCACTGGGCCAGTCAGACGATTTCACATGCAACCTGTTCAAACTTGGTTGCAGGGCGGTACTCTGGGCCCTCTGGCGTAGGAGATGCACCTATGAAATAGAAAAAGCGAGACTGGAGGGCCCAGATTTCACGGAAAGTATTCAACAGCAGATTCAAACTGAAATTACAGAACAATGGGAAAGAGTCAGGTCAAAACTCAAACAACTACATCTGCCTAAAGACATTTTACAGCATATCAAGGAGTTTTCTCAGAGCTGGCTTGGGGGGGAACAGGGGGGGAGGATAGGGAAAGTGGAATGGAATTGGGGACAAGGCGTCCCAGGGGAGGGACAAGAGGGGAAAGGCTTACTGAGGGACTATAGGCTCGTGTTCCATGAGTGGACCAAGATTGACCCAGCAGTTCCCTTGAGACCCGCTACCGACTTCCCCGACCCCTTTCCCCCCCCTTCCAACTGTATGGTAGGTCTGGATTGGTATGGGAGGGAGTGAGAAACCAGCAATACTGTCGCAGATTTCTGGCGCCCGCTTCAGGGTGAAGTGGCTTCTCCCCTTCAGTGAAATCCCTTGTCAACCCTCCTTCAGGAATGCAGCCTGCTCAGTTAATCCTCTGAGTTCCGGAGCAATCAATGCTGGCCGGCTCCCCCCTCTGTGTTTTATGTACTCATTAACTCTGTACAAGGGACGCTGGACCCGCTTTCCAGCAGGTGTTGCTCCCCACCAAACGATGGAGCTCCCCCCCGGATGTTAGTGGTGTCTGCTCTTATCAGCACCACTAACACTCCAAGGGGCGACTCTTCCGGAAAAAAAAAAAAAAAAAAA
>BFEA01000239.1:2032154-2044866 GCA_003427395.1 Chara braunii
CTAACACCTCTCGCCAGCAAGTAAATCCGCTCCGATACCAATTGTTACGATCCTGGTCATTCCCAAAGTGCAAATTCACAATGAAAGACAATGCCAACCAATTGCGAAAGAAATGAAAGCACTTGCAAAGAGATAGAGACCAGAGAAGAGAGAAAGAAGAAGAAGAAGAAGAAGAAGAAGAAGAAGAATATGTACACCAGCAAGACCGATGGCAAATCCCCCTTCTCTCTCCACCTTCCTCCTACTCCTTCACTTTGCCAATCTTATTCTTCTCCCAATAATAATAATAACAATGAGTGGATGAACCAGAATCAATATCCGAAGTTCCCTCTTACTGCTGACTCARCAACAACAACAACAAGTCCACCATAGCTATGTCTTCCCTCCTTCCTCCTCTCACATGCATAGGCTATGGCGGACTACTGAGGGCCCTGCCCTCTTGTCCCAAGGACAACCCAAAGCAGCTATGGCGCTGCACTCCTGTCCAAAGGACAACCCAAAGCAGCTATGCCGCAGCTGACTAAGCCGCCATGCCTGACTCTGCCTCAAGCTTCCTTGGTGCGGCACTACCCCAACTGGGGCCTTCCAGATGCAGCGCCCAACAAGGTGATGAAGATGGTGTCCACCATAGCCAGGTAGGTGCCTCACCACTGTCCTCCTTCGCCCCCTTCTTCCTCCTCCTCAGGCTGGGCTGCTCGCCATAGCCAGGCTGAGCGCCCAGCTGCCCTTCACCTCCAGGCAGCGCTGTACCAGCCCAGCGCTCCGCTCAACCGCATGTCGCCAATCCTTGCATACCGCAAATGAGGAGGAGCTACTTGCTCCTCCGAAAGATATAGCGGCCTACTGGCCTCTTGGGCGGTGACTTCCAAGGCCGAGCGGCCTCCCAGCAACCGGTACCTCCTCCCTTTCGGAGGGAAACATCATTGCAGGCTCTGGTATCGTTCGGACAGGCCCTAGGCCCGGGCTACTTGGACTGGTACCGGCCTACCTCTAACATATCGCTACTGGGCCTCTAAAAATGCCAACTTTTTGTCTTCTTCTGCTCGGCCTCCAGTACCCGACACTCCTACCACTACTTGAGTGGTACCGGCCTACCTGCTACTTGAGTGTTTTTCCCGGCTGCTCTAAGTGTCGTGGGCCTACCCCGCTACTTGAGTGTTTTCCCCGCTGCAACCCTCAAAGTCACGGCCACAGGTAAGTACCGGCCCTGCGGGGCCTTTCAACCAACAAGTACCCTTGCGGGTCACACACACACTCAGCCGACAAGCACTCAGACAGGCATGCAAACCAGCAGGCACGCACACACACAGAGACATGGAAACCACAGCAGAATGTGGGAATATCAGCAAGGCATTCATTCCAGCGGCAAATCCCAGGAATCAGCAGTGTTCTCAGTCTGTGTTTTGGCGGGTCATTACACAGATTTGTTCAATTTTTTTTCTTTTTGGCTGGGACCTACCCGGGCCGCCCGGGCGAACGTGATCACCCGGGCGGCCCGGCTGGTAGCCTAGGTCCTTGAGCATTTTTTGCATTTTCTTTTCAATTTTTTGAAATAATAGGATGACAGCGGATATGATCATTGAGCTGACGAGCCCCAGGTAATTCAGAAGGAATTTGTTCTGTTCATCTGGTATTGCATATGGATTCGAACCTGCGTCATGGGTGTACCAATTGAGCTAAGCCAGTTGGTTCTACAAGAGACCATTTCTCAGAGGGCGCATGGGGGACTTGGCACTTTTCGACTGAGTCTTGCTTGCCACGATTGCCAAGTTTGTGTGTAGGCAGGCGCTCAGAGGCAGCCAGAAAAAGCCTACTTGTCCTGCAGGATGGCTAGAGAAGAAGAGGGGGAAGGTCCCACGTGGATGGACAAAGAGCTATTTGCCGTACATAACCAAGAACATCATTGGCAGTCGGTCTATATATATGATATACACAGTCAAACAAAGTCGCCCGGTAAACCGTAGGCAGAGAGGGACAAGAGGGAGAAAAGGACAATAAATCAGAGGGGCTGTGGCAAACTGTTTCGTCAGAGTTTCACCTACCTACTCATCAGGAGGCTGAAGCCTCAACAGTCTGCAGAATCCCCTAACTGATTACACTGTAAGCGATCAGGTCTGTATTTGAACGGTTCATGGGTGAACCGACTGAGTTTTTGGCCAGTTGGTTGGTCGCCCAGTATATCCTAAACCACGAGTATGTTTCCCTGCCATTTTTTCAAAGTTGCGGCTTGCATGCTGGTGCAAATTTCAGGGCTCGGCTGCGAGAGTAAAATGCCTGGCAGAGCCATTTCGTTTTGTTTTTTGCTGCGCAGCGCATTCCCAGCCTCGGAGGAAAGTACCGCGGAAGTACGGGTGGTTCGATCTGTGCAACTGGGCGTTGCCCTAAGGGACTGGTCCCTCTAGCAAAGAGGACGGGATGAAGAGCCCGAATCTGGATGTGTTCTAAGCAGAGATCCAGAAAACGCAGGTCATTTGCGATCTTCTGGCAAACTTCTGCACTTCTCTACAAACACGTGCAGATTCGGGCATGAAGAGCAATCCTCTTTGCTGATAGGACCTCGCCCCAAGTGTCTTCCTCGGAGGTTATTTTGGCCTTTTGTTTTCCCCGAGGACGCATGGAAGATTGATTATCACTCACGATTTGCCTGAGACCACTGCTATGGCTGCATTTCTGAATCTGACCCGCCATCAATTCCCTGTCAGCCCTTTCCATTTCAGGGCATTCTCACGCTTGCACTGTCCAGAACGTATCTGACCACAGTTGTGGCCAGTGCCACTAAGCTCTTTCCAGAACGTATCGGACCGCAGTTATGGCCAGGCCTGCAAAGGGTACACGAGTGAAAACAAGAAAACGACGGCCGTCTTTCTTTCCAGCTGCTGGCAGTAGGTCCAGCAGAGAGGGCGGTGCCAGCGCCAATCGACAAAATTTCCCCTACCGGTTCCCACCGCCTCCAGGCTCGGCAAAACTCAGCATGCAGGGGGCGTGAAGGTTTGGTAGACAGGCCTGGGTGCACTGGTGGTGTAAAGGGGAGCTGCTCACAGAAGACTGAATGCCCCAAACCTTTGCTGTTGGCAAGCAAAGCTACAAAGGAATGGCCTTGAACCACCGGTACGTGGCACCAGCCACCTTGAGAATCACAATTGACGAGTCCAGAAAAATAGGGGGCTTGGGGCAGGCAGACCGAAATGTATGGTGGCGCCAGCCAGAACTGGAAAAAAAAGACTGCGATGGCATTTCGACTCGAGACTCGTGAATTTGGCCATGGATGTACTGGTGCCTCTAAGCCTCCCCAAACAGCAACCTCGTTTCGAAGGGAAAAAAAAGGGAAAAGTAGGGTGCAGTCAAGGTTTTCAGTTTCAAGTGCGTTGCAGTCACCGTTTCACGAATTTTGCTCCAAAGCGAGAAAAATCATGAATGTATCCAACCCAGCTTTAGGGTGGGTGGGGATGTGTTGTATTTGAGGGTTGCCTGAAGTGGATTTAGAATGGAAAACGTGACTGCGCCATAGTTACCCCGAAAAGAGAAGTGGAAACCTCTGAGTGTGGAACTGTCCCTGGTCTGGATCCCAACTTTCACCAGATCTAGAGAATGTCCCCGATGCCGGGCCAAGGTGGATGTCCTTTGCTTTGGAAACTGTCAGTGACCGGTCCACAGAAATGGTCTGTTTGGGAGTTGTAAAACTCTATGAACATTGTTCTTTTCATTACAAGTCCTTGAACCAGCACTGCCCCCAACCCTCGAAATGCACCGTAGCCATGGCCAGCCAGTGGTGGACTGGTGGGCTTGGCCTTGGGTATTCGGCCGCTTTCCACAAAATGTTCTCTCCGACTTTGGTGGCAAATTTTCATGTGCAGAATAAGTAGCAAAAAAAACTGCAGATGTTCAGGGGCATGGATTGAGTGCTGATCTGTTGAGAAAAAGGAAAAAGAAAGCCATCGTTTGTATTGTGCGTAGTATCAATGGGACGCTGGACCCGGTTTCCAGCAGGTGCTGCTCCCCACCAATAGATGGAGCCTCCCCGGGGGTGCTAGTTGTGTCTGCTCTTACCAGCACACCTAGCACCCGACCGGGTTGTTTTCCCAAAAAAAAAAGAAAGTAAAAAGAAAACGGAAAAGGCCAGAGCTGAAGTTGTGCATAGGAAGAAAAAGACTGTTGGCAGCAAGAATGTGCATTGTTTTCTCCCGGCTGCGACCAGTACCAATTGGTTTTGGCTCGGTGGGCGGGGCTCGGAAAAGAAGTGTCGGTTCATTCAAATAGTAGAGACCAGTGGTGGTCAATGTACTGGGTGCCTGCCAACTTGCTGAACTGTACAGGTGACAAGACTTCAAAACCCCATTGATGGGTGGAATGGTGTGAGGGAGTGAAACTCCCCCTGCTTCTTGTCCCTACCCCCCGTGATCACCCTTCTATCTTTGTAATTTTGTCCCCTCTTGCCCCGAGTGTATAGAAATACAGTTCGAGCCTCCCTTTTCTGGTGTGCAATTTTTGGACTCGCCTAAATTTCTGAGCTGGAGTACTGGGTGCCGCACAATACTTCTTGTCCGGTAGGCTGACCCTGTCCACGGCAGCAGCTTAAACCACCAGTATGTTTCCCAGCTACATTGTTCCGACCCGGTGGGTTAGAACGTCACAAAATCGCGGAGCGGGCCTACCGCGCTTGCCGCTAGGCGGGTCTGCCGTACGAAAAAAAAGTAAAAATTGTACGCTCGTACAATCCATAGTACGGGCGTAAAAATTGTAAGCAAAAGTACGCAACCCACGAGGGAATTAATAATTTAATAGTGAGTCTCTAGGGCTCCAAAACAAGAAAAACGAAACATAGGGGCATGACCCCCCTTGTGTGGTGTAATTGAAAAAAGAAAGGTCTTTTTAAAAAATTTAATGTTTTTTTAAACAATTGGCGGGGTTTTGGACCATCAGTGAGCACAGGAAGTTGGGAACAGGGCAGCATGCGCGCGCGCGCGCGCGCGCGCGAGAGAGAGAGAGAGAGAGAGAGAGAGAGAGAGAGAGAGAGAGAGGGTGTGCATTTCATTTTGGCTGCATTCGTTATCAGAGTGCACTTTTTACACAAACTCAATGCACCCTGACAACGAAAGTATGTATACATTCGTTCAGGGTGCACTCTTTACACAAACTTGATGCACCCTGATAACCAGTGTATACAAGCTATCTCTTCCGATCTGGTGCAGCCAAAGTGAGGGTGCATCTGGTGCAGCCAAAGTGAGGGTGCTACTTGTTGACGAAGCCCTCGACATATGCTCACCCCCTTCCCAACCCGCTATGAACCCCCCCCCAAAAAAAATAAAAAATAAAAAAATTTGGGCGGAAAAGGCGTACAAGTGCTTACAACACCCACACCCCTGTTGTACGATATGTACGGGGGCCACCTTGCGTACATAGCATACAATGGTACGCCTGGCCACGCCAAACAATTTGCCGCCAGCATGCGTTCGTCAGTTTTTGGTGCGTGGGAGTGTGTTGGAAAAAATTGTTGGGATGGACGAGTGGCTTAACCAGCGTGTGTATGTGTATGTCCGGCAGGTGGCCAGGCTAGTTCAAGCCACCAGAAAAGGGTACTGCCACACAAGCGTTTGAGCGCAGCAAGATGTTCCCAAACGCTGTTGGAGAGCAAATTATCTTGCCAAGTAAACCACCACCACCACCTCCCCGCCCAACTAGCCTGCCCGCCACCCCCAACCCCGCCTGTTAACGTGGGCCCGTGGGATGGGTCGACCTACCAGGCCTTCTGGCCTGGCGGTGGCTGGTAGACCTTTGCCCACGCAGGTTAGGATTATTAGGCATGGGCAGACATCCTGCAGCGGCAAAAACCTGCTCGGAGGTGGTGGGCAATTTTTGAGACCTACCACTCTTCCTAGATTGCGAATAACACATTCGGGTTATTAACTGAGTTGGTAGAGTGCCTCGTTTACACCGAGAGAGCCAGCGGTTCGAGTTCGTTATTACCCAGATGGGAAAATAGCTTCGTTGGTTAGAGTGCTGGTCTGTCACGCCAGAAAATTATTTTGCCTAAACTATCCAACGTCACCACTCTGGAATGTCCAAGACCATTTTGAGAGAAAACCCCTCGGAACATTTTCCAATCATTATGTCATCTCTACCTGCGATGCCTACATCCGTCATTCATCAATTGAGTCATCCGCCATTCATCAATTGAGTCACCCGCCATTTGTCAATTATTGAATCATCCGCCATTTGTCCATTGAGTAGTTGGCGAAATCCCCGGATAACTAATTTAATAAACACCCTGCTCAGACAACAACCGGATTATGAGTCTCCTCGGCCAATTTCGATTCACAGTGGACACGTTTTTCGTAAGTTAAGAGTCACGAAGCTCAAGCTCTCTCCTCCAGTTATTAGAGTAATAAATGCAAACTGCAGTGGACCCTTATCATCGCACAATCGCAAAATCAACAGCCAGATTGGGTCCTCCGTTTGTTGGGTCTGCCCGCCAATTTTGCAATTCTGTGACTAAAAGGCGGGCTATCGTGAGTATGCCGTTGATGGACAGCAAAACAAGGCATAGCAAAACAAGAAGAGAGCAGAACAACAGAGAAATGCAGTGATCAAATTAAGCCGCTGGTAGAGTGTCCATGCAGACTTGGGAATGGAAACGGAGGCAATGCTAGAATTTCGGTGGTGCAGGGCTACAGCCTACAGGACCACAATGATTGGCAATTTGGCAGTGCCATCAAAAAAAAGGAAAAAAAAGAGAAGTGCACCGCTGGCAGGTTCTCCAAAGCTTGGCACACCATGTGAATACAGTATGGCAAAAAGAGGCTTGGATGGGGGGAAAAAAAAAAAAAAGAGAGAGAGTGTCGTTACTCTGTTGTATGAGTGTTGGTCCTTTAAAATGTCCATGGGAAGCTTAGCATGACCCCTGCACCAGCAAGAAAGAAAAAAAGATGGTGTACAAGTAGACAACCATGGCCCCTACGCTATAAAAAAAAAACAGGTGCTTGTGTACATTGAAAAGAGGGAAGGAAATGAGAAGAAACAAAACAATTGTGATCTAGGCCACCAGCCGGGCGGCCCGGGTTACCTTGTTTTCCCGGGCGGCCCGGCCGTGCAAGGACAAGTGAAGGTCCCAGAGAAAACAAAAAACAAAAACAAAAACAAAAAAAAAAATCGAAAACACCGATGCTATGCAGAAAAATAAACTGCACAACTTTTTTTCTTTTTTTGTTCAGGGCCAGGTCCTCTACCCCTTGGGTGTTAAGAGCCCCAGAGGGTAGAGGCCGGCATGGTTCATCGACGGCTCCTTTCTATTGGTGGGGAGCTGCACCTGCTGGAAACCGGGTCCAGCGTCCCTTCCAATGGATAAATCATCAGGTAACTTCTCAAAGTTCAGAAACTCTCTGGGTTATCAGCAAAAAAAAGGGGACCTCTTCACCCTAAGGTGCCTAAAATGAGTTAGCATCTAGTCCCACTACCACTGTACCCAGACACGTACCAACGAATTCTGAGGATCAATAAGTTATGCAGTTAGCTTGACAACTGAAGACTAGCCCCTAGATAATGAACAACATAATCTGAGCAAGCCTATCCTTTTGGCAACTGTGTTTGACTCTATCAATAACACTTTCATGGAGGTTTGGGACTCCTCAGCGACGGTTCAATGATCTCTCGGTTCAATGGTGATCAATGATTCAATGATGACTCAACTCTCTCTCTCTCTCTCTCTCTCTCTCTCTCTCTCTCTCTCTCTCTCTCTCTCTCTCTCTCTCACACACACACACACACACACACACACACACACACACACACACACACACACACAGCGTTCTTTCTCTGCACTAGGGAACTCTCCAATCCCGTCTCCTACCCTGCCTCCTACCCTGCCCGTTACAAGCTTTTTCAACACTGTTTTCTTCACCCTCCTCGTCACTGCCTTTCATGTTCTTGGAATCTTTGAAATCCATTCTCCTGGCGTCACTTTTCTTATCCCAATGGACGACTGTACCGCCCAGAACTGCGTTCTCATCTTCCCTTTCTTCCTCCCCAGTCTTCTGATTCCAACGATTCAGATCAGTGTTATCCTCATTCTCATCATCATCATCATCACCATGATCACTATCACGCATTATCACCATCATTGTCTCCATCCCCAGTCTTCTGATTCCAGTGATTCACATCACCGTTATTGTCCTCCTCATCACTACTGTCAGCATCATCATCATTACCGTCATTATCACCCCCTGAACTGTGAATGACATCCCGTCTATTCCTCAGATCGACATCATTCGTTCTCAATACCTCATCATCACCATTTTGAGGCCTATGGCACTGCCCTAACACGCAGACCCATCTTAGTTCCCACCCACAGTTCAAGCACTGCACGTTCAACTCCATCGGAATCCCGCCGCCGTTTCTGCAGAGTATCCTTAATCTGCAGAATCGTTCCGGATGACTGTTTCTCGCTGTCGGTGACTCTCATGTTCGTTCTTGAAGCCGCCGCTTCTAAGTTCAATGGAGGAGGGCTCAGGAGGCTCCCAGCCTCGGTCTTGAAAGTGAGAGTAGATGAGAGGGGCAGGGGTGATTAAGCCCTTGAGGGGGCAACTTCTGAAAGCACCGGGCCAGGAAGGGCAGCTCCCGAAAGTACCGGGACACGAAGAGTGTGTGAGTGGGTTGTGGTAAGCCTGACAGAAAAGATAACGGCTGGGAGAGAAATGGGAGGGTGTGAAAGGTAAAAAAGGAAAAAAGGACCAGGGTTGGGGATGGCACCCCCTTGCATAACCACCTATTCAACACTTAGGTTTTCCACACAGTGATTTTTGTGGAAGGCTGGGAGTTGCACCCCTCTGGACATAGCCCGAGGGCGCTACTGAATGTGAGAACTCGGTGTGAGAAAGCAAAGATTCATCCAGATCGGAAAGGCTCCAAACAAGGGCGTGATAATAAAACATGAAATGAAAGACGAATCCAGGTGTATCAATTTTAATCTACCCTAGTAATCGAGGAGATCAACCACTCAAAAGTTTCCAGAAATGGAAAAGGACAAAAGCCGACCAGATAGCGTTCAGAAATCTAAGGGAAAAGATGGCAGGGACTTCAAGCTCGGAGGAATACACCACAACAAGCTGTCTACCCTATCCTCAAAAATCCAGAAAAGGTGCGTTAGGAGGGACACACCGCCACGGCCTGTTTTGTTCATCCAGGGCCGAATCATGGTGGCTACCTCGACGGACCTTTACTCATGATGCGTTCGGCGCGGTCAGAATGGAACTGCTAATTAGGGAAAGAACCTGAACTCGTTGGAAGGACGATACCGTGACAAATCTAACTACTCTGCGCGAAAAAAAAAAAAAAAAAAAAAAAAAAAAAAAAAAAAAAAAAAAAAAAAAAAAAAAAAAAAAAAAAAAAAAAAAAAAAAAAAAGCACACCAAAAAGGGAAAGCTCTGGTCTCTGGCCAAGATCCATTTTCGCAAGCTTGCACTGGTACCAAGGGAAAGGAGGCGAGACACACCTGCTTTGTAAGAGTGCGTGATGCGGGGCTGCTTCCCTTAGTAACGGCAATACCAGCCCAGGAGTCTGTCCGACGCCGCCAAGTCCGGATGACTAGCGTCGGCTTGTTGTAGGTCAGTCAACGGTGCAGCCCAACTTCGAACTTCATAGAAGCCCACCTGTTCGTAATCTCCGCCGGATGCCGATCTGTACTTCGTTTCAGAGGTGATAGCGGTGCCTCTAGAAGCTGCCCTTCCTCAAGGTAGCCGCCCTTTTCTAACTCGCCCTCTTCCATTTCCCAAAGGGGGAAGTTGTCGGTACTATACCTACCACACGGAAGGGCATCATTCCATAGGAAGCTCGCCGTGAACCCGCAACCTTCAGTTCAGAAGAATCTTTAAGTTCAATGTTTCAACTACTAAGTTCGAAAAACCACTCCCCCTGTTTCCACCTCACCTACCCTCATACCAGGACAATTTCGTGCTGTGGATGCTCGAGTGCGTTTCCTCGACCCGACAACAGCCTCACAGCTCGCCTCTCCCGTGCTAAGCGCACCGGGCTATGGCGATAGAACTCCGCGACAAAAGCACTGAAACCCTAACGTCCGCGCGTCGCAAGGCTTGAGCGCTACGGCGCCCCCACTCGCTTCGTCCATCAACTGCACAACTTTTGGTTCGGGATCACATTGAAATTCTTTACCAAATTTAAACAAAAAATAAAAGAACAAAGTTTTTTTTTTTTTTGGGCCCAGCCGGGCAAGTGGTCCCGGGCCACTCTGGTAGCCTAGATTGTTATATAATTTATATGTGATTATCCGATGTTTCGCAGAAGGCCTTCAAGATCGTAGTAAACCCTTTTGGGTTTTCTGTGACTGTGAGTCCAGAGGCCTACCTTCTTCCCCTGAATACAAGGTATGGTCATTTTCGTTGTATTTGTGACATCTTGCAGTCCAAATACAGTTATAACGACTGTAGGACGTGGAAATAAAGCGTCGAGTCCATAAATACGAAAGGTAGCACCCAACCCCTTAACACTGGTCATGCCCGTGCAATGAGGATCTGATGCAGTGCTGATAATCAATCCATTCCTCAGGAGTCGGGACACTACCTCGTTGACAACCTCCGTTTAGGGACAATCCTGTCATCCCCTTTTCTTCTTCTTTTTTTTCCACCTTCCCTCACGCACTGGGGTGACTTTTGTGGGGGATACGTACTCCCTGTCATCCTCGTTTGCACACACACTGAGCTTTTCAATGTTTTTTCTTCGCAGGGGGGGACACTAGAGCATGGTACACAACAACACAGATTGAAAAGGCAACTGCACGTGACTTCCAAGACTTGCTCGATGAGATGCACCTGGAGAAGCAATTGGCCAAATGCATGACGTGCATGTGGATGGGCGTATGCATGTCCAGGTGCATTCCAACTGGGCAAGCTACCTTGTGGAGTTGTAACCCTGAGAAGGCTAGCTGCCTTCAACACCTATTCATGATGACCACCTCGCCCTCCTTTTGTCGCCCCCCTCTCTTCTTTTCCTTCAATGTACAGTCCATATGTGGGCAATTGTTGGCACGGCTAGGAGGGCAGATGGGACAGAACAGGGTGGGACTCGGAAAGGATAGCCCAAAAAAAAATTACATCTGCCCATTTCCAGGTTGCAAATGTGAGAAAATAAAAGGCTGCGAAGATTGCAAATGTGAGAAAATAAAAGGCTGCGAAGATGGTTACTGTGATGAGATTCGGTCTCATATCCAGCGGCCTCGCTCAGTTGGTAAGGCATGCAAGTGGCATTCAAGAGGTCTTGGGTTCAATCCCCACTGACCTCATGTACCTTCCTGGGCAAGCTTGAAGCTTGGTCCTGATGCTACCGGCAGGATGACCCCTGGCCGGTATCGCCCACCTGCTGTAGCTGGTGGGTGCTGCTCCCGAGCTTCACTTTATTTAATTTGACAAAGAATTCCCGCTTCCACGAAGCCGCCGTTAGGGGCAATCACCGAAAAACCATTGACGCCAATCGTGATTAATTATGATATTCTTTTGCTTTGCACAGCTGTAGAGCGTACTGGTCAAAACACATGCTGGGAACCGGGCCCAGCGTCCCACTGAAAACAGGTTTTCCTAAATTCCTTTTTCAGGCTTTATGGCAAAAACACCACTATTCCCCCCAACGAGGGGGAAGTCAACAACAGTTTAGTACTCCAGACGGTGTCAATATTTTGTGCAAAAAATATATATATATATTGTGCATCGGGGAAGGAAAAAAAAAAAAAAAAAGGAAGCCTGGGTATAGGTTTTATTCCCACCCGGGACTACAGCCTGGAAGATAAAAATCTTTGAAAAGTTGGTACACCGTTGGACAGTTGAAATTCAGACCTGAAATCCAGCCCACATGGCACGAGATAAATTAAATAACATGATTGCAAAAAATTGAATGCATTCAATAAATGCAATAGAAAACAGAACGAAAAAACGGAAAAGGAAACCCTTAAAATCATAAGACAAACCCCCATTTCTGGCATTTCTTGCAAAATGCATTTTGAAGCTTTTTTTCAATGTTGCCCTGAGCAAGCAAACCCCTTTCTGTTTCTGGGACTCCAACAAACGGGTATATATGCATTAACAAACCCTCTGCAGAATCTGCACACACACAAACCGCTTTTGGTGAGAAACGTTAAGAAGTTATGAGAACGGTGGCTGCACGAAGGCGGTGGAAGGCGGGGTAAGGGGGGCCAGTTCTGTGAAATTTTGAGGATGCCCAGTTTGGCAACTATCAGTGTTTATAGTGTTTGATGAAAAATTCTGGAACAATTGAGCGATGGGTAGTGATGCTGATACAAATTAACAAAAACAACTATGTGTGCATTTGGCAGCGAAAAAAATATAAAATTGAAACTCGCTGCAGCCCCGATGGGCCCAAAACTTCCGGACTCAGAAGTCCAGCGCGACGGAAGAACAACACAAACAGGTTCAGTAAAGTAGCAGTACGCGCAGAGGGCTAAATCCAAACGGAGTACGGGCATACTCACACTACGACCTCTCTTCTATTTTTGTTCTATAGACGTAACTGGGGGCGCAGACATACTGTTTCGCCCGCCATTGCAGTCGGACACATTTAATATCTGTTGCTAGCCTGAGTCCGCAGCAGCCACCTTCTCTGTGTTTAGTCCAAACACTGACCACGTGCTTGGCATACCCTAACACTGTGAAATAGCATATCCTGTCTCTTATACA
This sequence comes from Chara braunii, assembly GCA_003427395.1. Classification (NCBI taxonomy): domain Eukaryota; kingdom Viridiplantae; phylum Streptophyta; class Charophyceae; order Charales; family Characeae; genus Chara; species Chara braunii. Next base: position 2,044,847 of record BFEA01000239.1, read on the forward strand.
CATCTAGATGTGTATAAGAG
>BFEA01000239.1:2047374-2061465 GCA_003427395.1 Chara braunii
TCTCTCTCTCTCTCTCTCTCTCTCTCTCTCTCTCTCTCTCTCTCTCTCTTTTGATGTACACACAACCAAAGTCGTACAACCAGGAAGTACACCTCTAGGCTCTAACAGCTTCATTTCTCATGCTACACTCTAACACTCTTAACATCCAAAATGCTCACACATTCGAGACTGCAGCGCGTTCAGTGTTAACGCACCAGTCCATGCCAGCTATCACCCGCGGGCCCCTTTCAGCGGCCACCCGCCGCCGATTCATTTTATCTACAGCGCTCAGCCTCCGAAATTTTCGGAGAGACTCTAAACAGGTTCTCCAGTTGCCTAGGGCCATGTACTGGTCGGTGGTTTAAGCCCCAGCCATCCCACCTGGCTGGCTGATTTTTTTGCACAAGATGATACAGGACCACTGCTGCTAAAGTCCGTCCCTTCTGTTTGTATGCATCACTTTCCGGCACGGCGACCTGTGCAGCTTCTGTCACTGATGGGACGAGAAAACAAATCGTTTTCCTCTGAACCCATCATTCTTCACAGAGTGCCGAGTGCTCCCTCCAGACCATGCCATCCTTTCTTCTAGGCCTACGACTATGTGCCACCAATCTTCCCTACATCCACTTCTAGCCTCCATGGGCACTCGTTGAGACTCCGTATCACAAAGCTCCATCCGGCTTAGAAAGGGACGCAAAGCTATTGTTTCTGTCCTTACGAGTTGATCCAGCTTGTCTTCCAAGAAACATCAGCATACAAAAGTTAAAATACAAAGACATAATATGAAAACAAAACAAAAACGAAAACACAAACGGACAGAGAGAGAGAGAGAGAGAGAGAGAGAGAGAGAGAGAGAGAGAGAGAGAGAAACAGACACAGACAGAGACAGAGAGCTTCTCTTGAACTACTACAATTATTAGACAGCAGCGCTCAATCCTTATTCTCCTACTACACATACAGAACGCTACAAATGGCCTCCTACTATGTATCGGTATCTAGCACATCATCTTCACTCTATCACATATCTTTCACTAGATAGGCTGCAGGCTTAACAGGCAGCCCACATCTTCTTCACTGACAGCTGTCATAGCTCCAACTTCCAATCAACAAACATCTTCTGTGAACCTTCCTCCACCCCCACTTCCTCTCCCCACCCTCTATCTCCCCTCCAGTGAACCATCACGCGTGCACACACACACACACACACACCCACGTGCACTTCTGTACATATTCTTTCTGCAAAGGAAAAGCACTTAGGATTGGCTGTTACGGCCATGATGGTCATCAGACATCTTCCCTATACATGGATGGCCAGGCCCAAATGGTTTCATTCCCACCCACTAATTGCCAACGTACCTCCCCCTCTGCTGCCGGCCAGCAACTAACAAGCCTCCCCTCTCGTAGCATTCTCGAGTTGCGATCTTCGTATTCCCCAGAAGAACTTTGGCAGAAGTCCTTGCTGCACTGCAGTGAAGCGCCAGCCCATATGTGTTCGACATCTCGCACAGTGTGCTATAGTCCATGCGTACCCAGGAAACCAGCTATTCTCTGTTTCTGGCTCGCCCTCCAACTCGAGACCAGTCGCTCTCTGGAGTGTCATTGTCTCATGAACACACCCGTGAGCATTAACAAACGTACTGATTGGGCCTTCCGTTGACATGACGAAGACATCATTCTTGCGGGCAATAACCGCACGGCATTGCCTGCATTTCATCAAGTCCAAACCTTCCATGATGCGAATCTCTCGCCAGAGTCGTTTCACGGCCCCATCCATTTCCAGCAACTCCTGCCGTATAGAGTCCTGCAAAGGCAAGTTCTTTGCCACAAAAAATGAACATGCCTCTGGGTTCGCGATCAGTTCGTCTGCCACATTGACCGTAAACAACTCAGACAACATGTCAGCTGCCCGCCGTGCAAGGTCATATGCATCATGGAGTCGGTAAACCCAATACGGCCACGCGGACAGCTGCGGGCGCAGCCGATTCTTGCGAGCATCAAGCTTCCATGCCTCGCTCGCCGCCCACCTAACCGCAGCACGTCCTGCACTTTCCTCCTCTCTGCCACTTCTTGATACCCCACCCGAACGCCTCCGGCTTGTTAGACCCCCACCATCTTCCTCGCCGATATAGTCCCATCGGCCAGCACCCGCTCTCCTGTGCCCTACTCGCCCCCAACCAAACCCCCCAAACAAACGAAAACCCTGCCTCATCATCCCCCCAAGCCTATCAATACCTCCCTCCCTTCCCACCAGTTCTCTCCGACCCATCCCACCGGATTGCCACCATAAGCGCCGCCAAGTCCTCCTCTCTTCATCAGGAAGTGCAGTTGTGGCACCATCGCCATCATCTCCCACTCTACGTCTACTAGGACCAACTCCCCCTTCCTCCTCCTCCTCCTCACTACCTGCATCCTCTGTGGCGATGGTCGACCTACCGACTGTCAAACTTCCACTCTGCCTCCTCTGGTTTCTCTCTTCTTCTTCTTCTGCTGCTGCTGCTGCTGCTTCTGCTTCTGCTTCTGCTTCTGCTTCGTCGTCCTCCTCCTCATCATCATCATCACCACCATCACCAACATCATCATCACCACCATCATCATCACCGTGCCCAGCATCTAACCCTTCCTCCCTCCTCAAGTAGTGCCAACCATTTCCAAGTCTTCCACTACTGCTCGCAGACAAGCTTGTCCCTCCTCTACTGCTATCTCCAGCTCTAACCCTTTTACTATCATTTTGGGAGATCGCCCCAAATACTCCTCGACTCTTCTGTACTCCTTGATCAGATATTGTTGGGCTCCGAAATCTCTTAAACTTGCCGCTATGTATCTGTGGGACAGCTGCAAGACGGCCAAACGCTGCAGACGGTAGTTTGGGCGGCACATCGTCATTGATGATCTGCACCTGTGCAACATACACACCGCCAGGCTCTGCCCAAACACGACGCGGTTGAAATCTCTGCCTCCCTTTCGTTACAAGCCTCAAAGAGCCATCTTCAAGATACCGAAGCTGACGGATCTCAGCAGTGGTACCGACCATAGTCATCACTCTTGACGGGGAAAGACCTCTTCTAACATGTACAATGCCAATGGTGTGTGCTCCTTCTGACTCTTGTGATGCAAGTGCGCGCTCCACCGCCGCCTTGTGACGCGGCTGAATGATCAGAGGCATCCGTTCCCCCGGAAATAGAACGATTCCTTCGTAGTAGAACACTGGGAGTGTCAACAAAGCACCACCTTCGGCATATGCACGCCCACCGGCAGCGACATCGTCGACCTCTCCAAGATACGTATGCAGCGTCGGCAGAGTCATGTCGAATGTCACCGCCGCACCTGATCCAGCTTCGTACCCATCTTCTATGCTGCCACCACTTCCCCCCGCAAAACTACCCAATAGATGATCACTCTCCGAGACCCCTTCACTGGACTCCGAACTCGCCTCTTCCACCTGTAGCTCCTCCATATCCAACTGACGGATTCGCTCCATTTGCTCTCTTTCTTGCTCCACGGCAGTACCTTCCCAGGCAGGCGAGGGACTTCCCTCTGCCCTTTCCTCCATCATAACATTCCCTTGTTCAGTGTGGCCAGCCTGCCCTCCTCCCACCTCTTCTTCTCCTCTCAGCTCTTCTCCTCCCGCCTCTCCTCCTCTTCTCGCCTGCCCAACGCCGCCGTCCATCGCTGCTTCCCATGTGTCTGCTTCTCCTGCAGCCCCCTCCATCACAAACACCCCCCTCCCCCTCACCTGCTACGACCTGCCCGCCCCTCCTCCTCAGCCAATCAACCAAACCACAACCTTCAAACCAAATCCACACTGCAAGTGCCACAACCAACATGCACACACAAACACCACCTAGCAATTAAAATTTCTCTACATCCACAACAACACACATTCATGTATAGCTACCTGTGCAGACCAGTCTTGCGAGCATCAGAGCGACCAAGGGGTCCATTCCACTACACCAGTGATTTGCACAGACGTACATATTTTCGGCCCATGGAGGTATTGAATCGATGGCTATGGAAAGTTGGTATTGGTTGTTTCGAGTGCAGAGGAAGGATCACCTGAGACCTTCCTCCATCTAATCAGAGTCTGGACACACAATAGAAAGTCAAAGTGCACAGCCGAAGATTATAGCATTGCAAATACAGAGTAAAGATTTTCAACAGCCGCAGTCAGCGTTTCCTTTTCTGTTCTTTTTACGACACATTTTGCTCGTTCTTCACACACGGTCCAGTTTAACACAGACTCACAGCGCAAATGGTACACCCAGAAACAGGCGTTCATAGCTTCCCCAGACTCCCCAGGCACCAACTTCTTGGTACACTCATCATAGCAAACCATCTTCCCCTTCCCCCGAACACAATGCGCCCCCATCATGAACGTATACAAGCTGTCTTTCCAACCTGAGACAGTCATGATAAGGGTTCGTTTTGTCTGGCAATAAGGGTGTGTTGTGGTCAAGTAAAGACGGGAGCTGGACAGTTATACAACTGTAGGCCAACTATAGCCCAGCTAGCTGATCATACGCCTCGCCTCCTGACTGAGCCAGCGTGTAACGTTGACTTAGCAAACAATCTCTGGCTGCTGTCATCCCCCGAACATAACGCATATGCGCTGTAAACCAAAGCACCGCATACGTTGCTTTCTATTTGAAAGCAACGCATATGCATTCTTTTCGCACAGCCCTCGTTTTCAAATATAACGCATATGCATTCTATTTGATTTTTTTTCCACAACTGCAGTACAACCCATTTGCGTTCTGTTCGGGGGATGATGGTAGCGTGCGGGCTGTGCCCCTTGACTAGCCCAAAAAACTTGCAACACACTCCAACCCACACAGACAAAATTCGTTTTTTTGTCTGTACAGAGCCTGTTTGCCCCCTGAATAGATCTGGATTTTCTGATAAAGTACAGAGTAAGAGCGTAACGGTCGCAATTGCATAATGAGAGGACGGCACAAAATGGCAGCAGCAAGGCATGGACCTTCTGCAGGAACTATACATCAGCCTGCGTGTGCCCTGACTGCTTTCCAAGGGACCAGTTGGACTGTGCCTTGTCCCATGGGACTGCTGTTTGCCCCACACTCGTTCTAGATTGTTCTTCCATAGAGGACAGCTGGTTGTCTCACACTGTTGTTTGCCGCACCCATTTCCAGATCTTTGTCCCATGGGGTTGCTTGTCCCACTGTTTCTACATCATTGTCCAACGGGACTGCTGCTTGTCCCACTGCTTCCACATTACTGCTCAACAGGACTCCTGCTCGCACCCCTGTTTCCACATTATTATTCAACTCAATGGGACTCCTGCGTGTCCCACTGTTTCCACATTACTATTCCATGGGCATGCTGCATGTCTCACTCTCTCCACATGACTATTATTATTCAATGGGACCAATGGAACAGTCTTGAAGCATAGTCGCACTAACTTTTTTGACCGACCTCTGGATGCAATTGCGGCCAGATATATCCACATCAGGCCGTAACTCCGGTCAGATGCATCCAGAGAAGTCCCACTGCGAGCATGCCCTTAGACGCAGCAACAACCTTACTCGTGAGACAAGCCAGACCAAGACAAGAAAAAAGAAAAAAGAGACCACAACAAAATCCATTTGTCCATCCATCCATCCATATCCATCCATTCATGGCAGTGGGACCAAGACCAGCAGTCCCATCCTTGGCCTACTCTCAGTTATGGGACTGCTTGATTGCTTGTGGACCGGAAAGAACTCTGCTTCATTCCTCTTGGGGCTGAGACTCCTTGCTTACTTGCCATTGGTCTTCCTCGAGACTCCTTGCTGCTTTCAATGGAGACTGCAAGATCTATGCCTGAGAAGGGGGGGGAGGAAGCAAGTAGAAGACGGGGGGGGAGGGAAGAGGGAGGGGGGGGACACATACAAATTGGCAAAAAGGATCGTTTGGAGGGACCGCAAGATCAACTGTGGAGAAGAAGGAAAATACCAGTAGGGGCAACAGTGGCCGCGGCAAAAACGAGTTCCGAATAGGCAAAAAAAAAACGCACTGGCGAAACAAACAGCCACCAAGTTGGAAAAGGCCTTGGAAGCACCGCGGCCGTAACAGAGGCACAGATGTCATAACTACAGGGGCGGGCCGTGGTGCCAGACGGTAAAGGGGAGACAGGGGGGGGCGGGGGGGGGGATCTATGTTGACTGAAATTGCCATTTCAAACTCGCACCATGAGCAAGGTGCCACTTGGTGTTTTTTCTTTTTGCAAGGAATATGAGTGTGAGCTATATACATAAAACCAAGTTGCGAAATCACACAGCTGAGCAAGTAGTCGTGTCCCAAGCAGAGAGTACAAATGCACCGAGAAAACCATCCATATAGAGCAATACAATGAAGTAATGGGCCAATGTCCAAGCCCGTAGGCCACACCAACACAGTATCCAAAGTCGCTCTCTCCTGTCTGGCGCTCGACGCCCAGCCTACTCACCTGACTAGCCTACCTACAGCCGGTTCACGCAACAGGATCACTTCGACTCTCCAAGACCAATGTACATGACTGCCAACACCATCGCCGACCTCTCTTCATGTACCAGGTACGTAACTCGTCACCCTCAATCAGACCTTGATTACCCCACACAGTGCCTCCTTCCCTGAAGGCCGCAAGATCATCCGCTGTACCCCCTGGCGCCCAGCAGCCCGTCTATGGCTGCCAGCGCCTCGCTGCCCTGCAGCCCCACCTCACCTCTCGCGCCTTGTCAGCGCCCTTGGCAGCAGTGCAGCATCAAGCGAGAGCGCAGCAGCACTTCCGCATTGCCAGCACTGGCCAGAATGGCTGGCCTGGGCTGCCTTACTTCCTTTATGGAAGTGGCAGCGTGCTGGATGCTGTGACTGGCCTGGCTGGAAGCTTCCAGTAGCTTCCGGTTGGGCCTCAGACCCTGTGCCCAGGCCCGAGACTTACAGTTGAGGGCCTGGGCCCTTCTCAGTTGGGCACAGCCTGGCTGTTTGCTGTATCTGCGCAGGGCCCCCAGGTAGATGCGTCGGCAGCACTGCTTTTCCCAAGGCCGACAGCCTGCTTCTCAATGTATCGGCCCTGCTTTGTGTGTATGTGCCCAGGCGCAACTTTCGTGGCCTGGGCCAACTGTACGACGCAGCTTAGTGAGGCTCGCGCGTTCACTCAACCAACTAACGCGCAGCGAGAGCCTGAATACCCACATATGGAAATTGTTGAATTTTGGCCTGTGACGAATATTCAGGCCCGCCTTCACTTAGGGCGGGCACTTGGCTTGCTGGGGCCTTGGCCCAGAACATGCAATGTCTGATAGGGCTCCTTGACGCCTCATTCCTCACATTCCATCCCCCTTAGCTTCGAAAGTCCGCTGAGATGCTTCATGCTGGAGCCTTCCTCTTCAGTCTCTTCTCATAATCTGCCACTATTTGTACTCCCTTGCAGGTTTTGGAGGTCTTCCTCTGCCAGTTGGCTTGGGAACAGGCGTATCTCTGTGATCCAAAATATCATCGACGTCGACGTGACCGTCCATGGTTGGGGGCAGCGTAGATCTCCGTGATGGGAACTGTGCTGTCTCAGCGAAAGGTGCAAGCTTGGAGGCGTGAAAAACAGGGTAAGTGCGTAAGTGACCAGGGATACGAACGACGTACGAGGGACCATCCAAATCATTCCCCACAATGTCCAGGACTTCCCAGGGACCGAAATACTGAGGCATTAGTTTCCTAGAGATGCCAAACTCCTGTCCCATCTCACTAGCCTTGACCCAGACACGTTCCCCTACCTGAAATGTGGACTGTCGGCGACGCTTGTTCTCAGAAGCAATCATGACTTCTTGAGATTTCTTGATGTGTTCGACAGTCTGCTGCAACAGTTTCTCATACTGGACACCAAATTCAATGGTTCCAGGAGTTGCGACAGTTCGGTTTTCAGGCAGGAGGAAGTCTAGAGCAGATCTAGGCTTCCACCCCAGATGCAGTTGGTTAGGACTGACGCCGGTGGTGCTGTGTACAGCGTTATTGTACAGGCTGGCGATGAGAGGTAATTTCTCATCCCAGTCATCCTGGCTGGGCTTGATGCCTCAGCAGATGCTGCACCACTCAATTCATCTGTTCAGCCTGCCCATTTGCTTCGGGATGATTCCCAGAAGTCATATGAAGCCTGCCCATCTGTTCAACGGCCTTCTTCCACATCTAGCTTGTGAAACGTACATCTCTATCACTAACAATCGTTTTCGGAAGTCCAAAGTCACGCACCCAGTTGTCCATGAACAACTTGATGCCGTGCTCAGTCCTGGCAGTTTCTGGCATGGCGATTAGTCTAGCGTACTTAGTGAACCTATGCACTATAACGTTGTGCCTCTTGCCATTCTTGCTGGTCACAAGAGTATCCATGAAGTCCATGGAGATACTCTGCCCTGGGCCAGCAGGAATGGGTAGAGGCTTGAGTAACCCAAGTGGAGCTTGAGTTCGCGGCTTGTCCCGCTGACAGACCAGACAGGCCACCAGAATCGCTGCACTAAATTAGCACTAGTCTTCTTGTAGCCAAAATGTCCCGTTGCGTCGTGACACTCTCCTAAAAATAAACTACGCAAAATTTCCCTAGATGGAACAACTAACCTTTTGAACCCTGCCTTCTCAAGAAAGAGTAACCCATCCACCATAACAAACTCGTCAGTGGTGGCCTTATCTTTGGCCTGAAGTTTGTTAATGATGTCCATCGTGATGGGGTCTTCCTTGTAGGCTYCCCCCAACGATYGAGTCACATCCTCARCCAAACCAAACTCARAAATCARCGCAMSTAGGTAGTCTGCCCTCCTAGACAACGCATCTGCAACCTTGTTGTACTCTCCCTTCACATAGTCTAGTTTGAAGTCATATTGATCTATGACTTCAATCCAGCGTTTGAGTGCATTGGAGAGAACTGGTTGAGTCTTGTTCCACTTGAGAGTCTGGTGGTCAGTTCTCAAATAAAAGAACCTAGTGCCTCCAATGGACAAGTGCCTTGTAAAGAGCATAGAGTTCCCTCTCATAGGTGGACTTTGCCATCTTCTTTGATGGCATCTTTTTGCTCATGTACTCAACCGGTCTCAACTTTTTCCCTTGCTGCTGAGCCAGCACTGCGCCAATCCCATATTGGCTTGCGTCAGTGGTTACAACAAATGGCCTTTGCGGGTCGGGTACCATAAGAACCTTATGGTGCGTGAGGGCATGCTTCAAACGTTTGAAAGCTGCCTCACACTCGTCAGTCCAGTCCCATGGTGTGTTAAGTCGAGTTAGATCAGTCAAGGGAGATGCGATCGTACTATAATTCTTTACGAAATTGCGATAACAACCACACATTCCCAAGAATGATCTGACCTCAGTCACAGACTAGGGTCGTGGCCAGTCACGTATGCTAGCCACCTTTGCATCTTCGGGCCTGATCCCATCCGCGGATACTTCATGACCCAAGTACAAGATTCGAGTGCGACCAAACTCGCATTTCTGTATGTTTATCTTATACTTGTGCTGCCGAAGGAGTGAAAGTACTGTCTACATGCTGATCATGCTCCTCGACAAATCTACTAAAAATAAGTATGTCGTCGAGCTACATGACAACAAACTTATCCAAGTAGTCACGGAAGATCCTATTCATGGCGTGCTGGAATGTACCCGGCGCATTGGAAAGGCCAAAGGGCATCACCACAAACTCGTACAGGCCGTACCTGGTTTGAAATGCGGTTTTGTGCTGGTCCTCTGGTCTTATGGCAATCTGATGGTAGCCGGATTTTAAGTCTATCTTGGTATAGTACTTACACCCCTGCACCCTATCCAATAGGTCGTCGATGCGTGGTAGAGGCTCTACGTTCTTAACGGTGATGGCATTGAGGCCTCTATAATCAATGCGCATCCTTAGTGTTCCCCCTTTCTTTGGAACAAACAATACTGGTGAGCCAAAGGGGGAACTGCTAGGCCGAATCCAACCCTTCTCTGTGAGCTCTTTTAGTTGCCGCCGAAGCTCGTCCAACTCGGTCGGAGCCATCCTATAGATTCTTCCCTTAGGTGTTTTACTACCTGGGATGATCTCTATGGCATGGACAACCTCCCTGTCTATGACTCCTGTAGGCTCCTCAAACAGATCAGGGTACTCGGCGACGATGGTCTCTATCTCTGGGGGTGTTTTAACGGCCTCCCCTTTTGCAAAGACATAGACTAAGTACATTCCTTCCTCTTGGTTCTGTTTATAATAATTATAGAAGGTAGATGCGCATAAGCACTCATAGGAGTCTACTAACCTACTGGCTTTGTACTTGGTCAGTCTCACGGTTCTCCCACTAGGCAACACGTGCTTCAACACCTTATTGTCCCAGTCAAACTGGGGCTTGGCAACCTCGAGGTAGTAAATGCCCAACAACATGTCAAAGGGCAACTCGTCGCTCACCAAGAATGATATCTTATGATTAATCTCTCCTCCTGGGTAGGAGAAGGTGCAGACTACATCTTTAACGTAGTCCTCCACTGTCATGCGCTCTTTGTTGGCCAAAGTAGATGCTACTGGTCTACTAAGGCGCTGCACCCGGTCCTTTAGGCACAGTCTGTCAAAGCAGTCGCGACTTATGAAGTTTCGCGTGGAGCCAATGTCTACGAAGGCGCCGCACTTGCAACCACCCACACCAACTTCCACAACGAAGTGCTCCCCTCTAGGACCTCTACTCAGTGCCACCCAGGACTCACGAGGGTCCCTTGCCGACCACTCACCTTGAAGGTCCTCTAAGGCTTCAAACACATCCACCGTACAGAGTATAGTTGGGTTCGGATGCGTCTGCGGGGTGACTAAGGAGTCAATAGCTTTGGCCAACCCTTGAACCGAGGAGGGTACATCACCCGATTCAACGAGAATAGAAGCAGCTACATCTTCTACCGGCCCTAAGTGTTTCCCGAGCTGGAACTCGTAGAGGCCCCTGATTGAGAAGAAAACCCACCCTTAGGAGGGATCTTCTGCGAGACCTTCGGGTTCTTGCACTTAAAACTGTGTATGGTCATACTCGCCACAGTTTATGCAAGCTCCCCGCTGCCAACGGTCCCGCCACACATCCTGATCCAAGTTTGCCCTTACCCAAGCAGCAATTTTGTTTGGGTTGGCAGCTTACCCCTGACCCCTTTGCTGACCGCCCTCGCCGCGGCCCGCTGCCTTAGTCTTAACTACCGCGGCGAGGTTGCTACCCTCAGCACTTTCCTCGCCGTCTAACTCTAAACCCTCCACAAGCTCAGAAACATCATCAATCTCAATTTGATTCCCATCGGAATCAACCATCATCAACCGACTACCCTTTTTCTTCCACTCTTGTGGAGTCTTCTTCTTTCTTCCATCCGCAGAAGAGGTTTGAGCACCACCCAGTGTAGCCTCTAATTGTTGAATGTCTCAAACGTGTGATACTCTTTGCGAGCCTCACTGGCTAACAAGTTCTTGATGTTTGTGGGAAGACATCTCAAGAACGTGGTCAACAAGACCTGTGGATTGTACTCCACTCCTGGGACGACAATCAGACGCTCTACGGTTGTGGTCAACTCTCGCACCGACTTGTACTTTCTAGAGTCAAGCTTTAAAATCCCATCAGTGGCAATTTGTGCCTGTCAAGGGTTGTGCCAACAAGCCTCCACTAAGTCCATAAAGCTTTCCAGGGCATGAGTCTGTGCCCAATCACCCATGTTCTTGCCGAACCCCTTGGAAGCTACCAATCCATTTAGCCATCGAGCTTCTGAACCCTAGGATGCAGCAATAATCACCTCCTTCTCTACCAATGTCCTCTTTGCCCTCACCCACACTGGCACCGTTCTCAACCACGTGTCGAGAGCCTCATCCTTCTTAACTCCAGAGAAGGTTAGAGGTGGCTTCAGGGGGGTCTTGGGATACCAAGGATATTGTTGTCCCGCTGGCGAGACAGGTGGCGACTGAGGTGTAGCAACAGTCGTTGGACCAGAAGATGAAGAAGCAACAGTCTGAGATAGAGTTGCTGCTGATGTAACACTTGGTGGTGGTCCAGACTGAGCGGCATAGAGACCTGTCATCATTGAGAATGGCAACGATGGTAAAGCTGCTGGCCGGATCCCTGGCTTATGTAGCGCTTGTAGGATCTGGTCTAGGGTATCCTGCATGGCGTCCATCTTGCTGTCTATGTACGCATGCATGGATAGGACGCTTGCCTTTAGGATCTTTCCTGTGTGTTAAGGGTTGTGTCCTCTAACGCCTCTAGCGCAGCCAAGACTGCCTCCCTACTCTCTAGTCTGACACTTCTCTCTTTGATCTCTTTCTCTCTTTTCGTAGCCTGCCTAAGTTCCTCCTCTAGCCTTAAGCAGATCCTCTCTACTTGCTGGAGCTCCATCTACTCCCGGGTGCGTGGAGGCGGCGAGCTGAACTGTGAGCCCGCCATCTGACAAATGCCAGCTCCTGACGTACCGGAGATGGACTGTGAACTGGTCGGCATGCCTAGCCCTTGACCAGTTGAGTTTGCAGCAGTTGCCGCGGAAGTAGCCATTGCTACCGCTCTAGCTGTTGCTGCTTTTCTTGCAGCCTCAAGATTACGGGCCCTAGCTTCAGCCCTTAATCTTCTCTCTTATCCCGGTTGTAGGGCCTGGAACACTCTAGGAATTCTAAGGGATGATAGCCTTGTTATCCTCCTATCGCCATCTGCACCTTCACCACCCTCTGATCCACTCATGGGTTAGGCAGACGTTGTCTGCACTAATGTCCTCGCTGGAACCTACCGCAGCATGCATCTGACCGGATCTAAAAATAAATAAATAAATAAATGTCCGGCGAGTTACCTAGACTACTAGTCAAGCATCATCAACAGAACCTAGACAGACTATACACATTGTCTAGATTTATTATAATTAGTTCTGCACAGAAGATTCGAGAGGAACTGACTATGGTAGACTACGGTCCTACTCTAGTATGTCTGTTAGGTGTCAGCAGTCGATTAACCAACTAATCAAAAATAAAACCTAGACTAATGTGAGCAGATGTATCCACAATGGAAATGCTAGTGATGTTCAATTGAGTTCACAATTGGAATCCCTTTCCCCTGTATCCAACGTACCTATGAGCATCATTAAGCTGCGGTGTCTAAGGTGTGCAACCACGGCCCACCCCTGTGCCCAAGAAGTATGCTTATGACCAGCCTGCCCCTTTGTTTACCCTCGCGTGCAACGAGCCTTACGTCTGACTGATCTGGCTGATCAAGAGGCAATTTAAGGACAGCCCCTGGAGTCCTCAGGAATTCTTTAACGTCGCAATCAAGACGACGATCACAGCCAGAGGACAGTTCACACCCCAACCAGAAATGTTTATAGACGGTCTGGGAACGTCTCAATAGGACTGGTCAGTCCGCACACCCCTTCTATCAGCGCAGCAAAGAGCCTTAATGGACAAAGCAGCATGGCCTGCGTGTACTAATACCCATGGGTTGGCATGGTGACCGTGACCCGTGCTTCGACCAGGGCCCTTCAGAGGCACCGCCCTCTCCTGCCAGATGCGCCACCGGGAAGAATGTCGTCTCTCAAGATAGAGCGCACACGACTCCTCACCAAAGAGAGGACACTCAAGTTGGACTCGCTTCCTCACGGTAAGAAGAGATTGAGAGGGTAGATAAGGAATGGGAACAACGTACCTGGAGATAGCTGCCCCCACCCACAGATTTCTCACCAATTGGGCCGACGTGCATTTCGATGACCGGTCAATAGCCTCAGTACCACCCACAACGCAATGCAGTGCCACCTCAGCCAAAATGCCAAGTCAGCATACTCTCATCATCATGCATACACCTGTTGTCGCCACAGCCTTCCAGCAGTCGGCCTCTCTACCTAGGCCCCGCTAATCAATCAGCGGCAAAGTATCCTCACTGCACATGAAGCATCGTCAGCGCACCAAGTCACAATGTCGCCAGTGCCAGGTAAGCGACGATCATCAACCAGCTCCGATACCAAATTGCAAGGACTATGAGTGTGAGCGATATACATAAAACCAAGTTGAGAAATCACACAGTTGAGCAAGTAGTCGTGTCCCAAGCAGAGAGTACGAGAAAACCATCCATATAGAGCAATACAATGAAGTAATGGGCCAATGTCCAAGCCCGTAGGCCACACCAACACAGTATCCAAAGTCGCTCTCTC
>BFEA01000239.1:2075194-2088687 GCA_003427395.1 Chara braunii
TCGAGATAGAAGGCAGGGCCGCGATGGTTATGAATGTCATCCCCTCCCCTCCTCCGTCTTTCTTCTTCTTCTTCTTTCTTTCTAACCTTCATTTTATTTATTTATTTATTTATTTTTTTTTTTTTTTTTTTTTTTTTTTGCGGGCACTGACCGCACCGCCTGCACCGCGGGCGCTTAGCTAGTCTTTATTAATCAGAAACAATGTATGCAAAGAGGTCGGGGACCTCACAATTCAACCCGGAGTTCTCCCGGCAGCTTCAACCGGTTTAGCTTATGGTAACAAATTCCTAAGTCTACGAAACCCTACTTCTAGGTCGATCTGCAACAACTTCTGAAAAAGGATTCTACTTCGTTACCCAAAGCTGAAGAGCCGAGTAAATATCATCCAAATCTGCAAATTACTTCCATTCCCTATAGGATTAAGAGACATAACCGACTACTCCTACCCATCTAACGCGACGACCGAGTCTATCCAACCCCGTGGAACAAAAAGTTCCTTATTCCATTGACACTCACTTACAGGACCACTGCGTCCCTACTCAACCGAGTGTCCAGGTGTTCCCTTGACACTCTCTAGCCTCCCACCTACCGACCGAGATACCCTGGTTCCTAAGTTTTACTCTACTCCTAAGAGCTTATATTCCTCACCTATAGAACCATTCTGCAACCACCAGACCACGGGTGGTATGAACCCCAGCCAGCTGGTTCCCTTTTCCCCATGATTTTAAGAACCACCAAAGTTGCCTCCTTGGTCCCCACCCGCACTTGACTTTCCCCCGCCAATCAGCCCAGATAGCCCTTCTCAAACCTCTCTTAATGCTCAGTTTTATCTCATTGTCTAAGAGGGGTCGACCTTCAAATCTGGCTCGATTCCTGTCCGTCCAAATGGTCGAGCAGATTACCGCCCTTGCCACGTTTGCCACATATCGCCAACCCTTTTTCCCAGTGTGATCTGCTTGAACAAAGCCCAGTAATGCCCACTGCTCATCCCACACAGTCCCTTCACCCCTTAGCCTCTGCCAATGGTCTTCCCACCACCTCCATAATCTCCTTGATGCTGGGCAGTCCCACCAAAGATGTTTGGTGGATTCGAAGGGCCAAGAGCAGCGGGGACACTTCATGGGTACCTCCATCCCTCAACCATACAGCAGATGGCGTGACAAACAGGGAGAACATCCACAAGAGCCTGGCCTGCTTTCGATCCAAAATCAGTAATAGAGTTGACCACAGTTTGTGAAAGTCACCCTCTCTCCCCTGGAGATTAGTATTTAAAGTCGCACCCCACCTGGCAATTGCTACTCCTGCAGGACTCCTCTCTCTACAGCCTGTCAGGCTATATGATTCTCGCACTGAGTAGTTTGTCAAATCCAAGCCTTGGGGATGCTCCCTTGAAACAGCTCCTCCTCTCCAACTCCATGCCCTTGGGTCTATTGCTAGCTCCCTCAAGGGTACTTTACCTACCCACACCGTGGAGGCCAGCCTGCCTCTCTTGTCAAAAGTTTGTATCACTCTGGCTTCTGGCGGATTGTTCCACTGACGAACTATATCCTCTCCTGTAAGGTACAAAGTAGTTGTATGGTCTTTAATTACCCACTTTTGTACCTCCCGAAAACCTCCCGTATTCAAGCCCTGCACCCTCCAAACACTTTGTCCCTCCTCTGTTGGGGGGGCAACGTACCACGTACCCTCTGGGTCCCTTCCCTCTGGTCCCAACAGGGCCTTCAACTGGGCTGGGATCGCTTGTATGATCATTTCCCAGTGCTCTTTTGTATGCCACATAGCTTGTAGCTTTGTCTGAAGGTCTCCAAACTGCTTCCATGAGCCCAGGGGGGTCGACCATAAGTCGACAATCCTTGAGATACCTCTCGAATCTAGGCTTTACCGAAAGAGCCCCGGAAGGAATCTATTGGAAACGGTCTGCCATCTAGACCAAATATCATAGGATTCTCAAACAGTCCCTGCCGAAAGACTTCCTCTTTCGACGTCGGAGGCGTCCTGATGTCAGGTGTGTGTTTGACCCAAACTCTCCTCACAACCTCCCAAAACTCTGATTTTAATCTAGCTTTCATCATGGAGTCCGTAAAGAACCACAACCAGACATCCTCTGGCCTGCACAACTGCCATTCTCGCATCAGGATCTTTTCTGCAAGTAAAATCCAGTCCTCCTTCTCTTCTGCCATCGCCACCCGGGATAGCCATTGCCTCAACTGTGCCTGATTTTTCCGCTGTGGGTCTATGAGACCCAGACCTCCCTGTTCCTTAGAACATACAACCAGATCTCATGCAACCTTCGTTAAGAACCCCCCTTCCGCCAGTGCTTTGGGCTTCCACATGAACCTCGCTGCTAGCCTCTTGACTTCAATCACCACAGCAGTTGTCAGCTCCTTCACTGACCCCACAAACCAAAGTAGGGAGAACAGTGCAACATTTACCACCAGCGTTCTTCCATACAGCGAGAGATGCCAAGCTGGACCCCAACTCTTCAGTCTCGCTGCGGCCTTCTGTTGCAGGATCGCCCCCTGGGTAATGCTCATGACTTGAGTGCTCACCATTACGCCCAAGAACCTTTCTCCAGTTTCTGGATTTACCCTCTGCATTCCCCACTCTGCTTGCAGTTCCCTCCCTTCCGGCAAAATGTAGGTGGACTTATTCCAGTTGACCGAAGTTTTGGAAAGCACGGAATACTCCCCCAACACTGACTTAACCGCCTCCGGTGACTCAGTTGTGTTAGCGGACATTAGAAATAAATCATCTGCTAGTGCTTTCGTCCGGCAGTCTCTGTCTGCAATCCGCGGTAATCCTCGAATCCGGGGGTGCTTATGAATGCGATTAAGTGGAACTTCCAGCTATAGCACGAACATGAGCAGAGCTAGGGGACAGCCTTGACGCAACGACCTTGATAGCTGGAAAATCTTGCAGAGGTGCCCATTCACTTGGACTGTTGATGTGGACAGGACGTACATCGCAATGACCCATTTGCAAAAGCCTTGACCGAACCCCATTTTCCGCAGGGTGGTCAACACAAAGGACCATCCTACCCGATCATACGCCTTCTCTATATCCAACAGCGGGATTGCCAGGTCTAGATTCTCCTCCTAAATCACCTCAATGCTCTCTATAGCCGTAAGAATGTTCACAAAGATCGAACGCCCTTGCACAAAGGCCCCCTGGTCCCTCTCTACCAACTTTGGGAGAACTCTACCCAACCGCAAGGCCAACGTTTTGGCAAGCAACTTGTAACTAACGTTCAAAACTGAGACAGGCCGATAGTTACGGATGTTGACTTTATCCCCTTTTTTAAACATCACTGAGATGACCCCGTGAGTCATGGCACCTCCTAGCTTCGCTTCTCCCAGCACCTCATTATACACTTCCACTAGCGGAGACAGTTACACATCCCCACAAGCCCTGTAAAACTCTATACAGCCCGTCTCTACCCGGGCATTTTCCAAGAGCCATCTCTTTCACTGTTTGCTTCAGCTCCTCTTCTGTAATTGTTCTATCCAGCGCCAGCCTATCCACTTCATCTAACTAGACTGCGGTATTTCCCACCTGTTCACCTATTGTGAGAGGTCTGTGTCCACAGAGTCTTCTGTCCTTCTAGCCATAAGTATGTTTGCGTAGTAGATCCTGGCATATTCCAACATCTCCTCCTGGGACATCGCTTGGGGTACTCTCTGACCAAAGGGGTGGCTCAGCTGCACTACCTGATGAAATGAGGAACTCGGTAACAGTTTGCGGAAGGTTTCTCTGGTCATCCGGTCATGCACAAGTATCCCCTTTACTTTCAGTATTTCCTCCCATCTTGACTGTTTATCCATTTGCAGCTTCTCCCACACAGCCGATCTTATCTCCCTTTCTTTCGCCCAAACCAACTCTGAGATAGGGTGCATCTCCATCTTTCTCTCAGCCTCCTCCACCCTCCTTCTACACCGTTTTTCTTCCTTGTTGCGGTCTCTGGCCAGAATTCGGGAGCTAACATCCAAAACCCCGGAGATAATTGCCAGACCTCCGTCTAACCAGTCTGCCGTGGATGTGAAGTAAGGTCTTGTTGAGTGCCAAGAGTCCGTCTGTTCCCGAACCCAATCTACCAATCCTTGATCTTCCAAATTCCGACAGTTTAACTTAAAATAACTCCTTCCTCTTTCTCCACCTCCAGCCAGCACGAGATCCACAAGAACTGGTTTATGGTCCGAGAGTGGATGTCCGATTTGTCGAGCCTGAGTCACCCCTTGGACCAACGCCTTGCTAACTAATGCATAGTCTAGCCTGCGTCTAATTACTTCTTGCTGGTCTCCCTCCCTCCTGATGTTCGAGTACCAAGTGTACCCTGGTTCTTCCGGGTTCAGATACCGAAAGGGATCTAACAAGTCACGATCCTGCATCAGTTCACGAAGAGCCACGATATCTCTTCTCCCTGCTGCGTGGGAATTCCTGCTCAATGCCTCATCTAGGGACATATTCCAGTCCCCTATCACCATTAGATTGTCTGTTTCAGGAATAATCCCCCGCCAGTGCTGAAAGAACAACGCCCTTTGAGTTGGGTCGGTGGGTGCATACAACGACACCACCACCCACCCTGTCTGTCTTGTGTGCAGTCAGACCCATACCCATCTTCCCCACAGGTCTGTTTCGGCATCCACCACATCTGCCTGTAGCTTCCTGTTCAGTAGGATTGCAGTACCACCCCTTGTCCCTTGTGTTGGGGACCAATATTGCGGACCGTCCCACCATTTCTGGATTGATTGCAGTTTTACTTCATCCAGCTTGGTTTCCGGAAGGCCCATGCAGTCTATCTTCTGTTGAAACATCTAGGACTTCACCCTTTTCCATTTTTTCCTCCCCGTTGTGTCCCCCAAACCCCGCACATTCCAAGTGGCCAACTTCAATTTAACCATTGATTGCATTTTCTTCCGCCTGTTCTTGGATGCGGAATTCTGAGGGCTCATCTGCCCATCTTGATTCTCTCCTGATCGGGGACTGATGCATCGGGCTACGAACCTAACTGTCCTTTGATTGGCCCGACTGTGTACACGAGCGCCACTCTTCTACCATGGAGTCTAGCAGAAACTTGGAGCGGAGGTTCTGTGCTTTTGGGAGTTTGTCGTTCACTTGGAGTAGCACCAGCGCGGATATCTCCTGTGTTATGGCAATGGATTTCAGCTCATGGTTGTTCGCCTCCCTTACAGCATTCAGGTTAAACCACTTTACCCCTACTTGAGTGAGAGCCTCTGCAGTTCCAGGGTCCAGGCGGGCGTCCAAGAGCAGAAAATATAGTTTCACAACTTTTGCCTCCAGGGGGATTATGACATTAGTCATTATTGAACGGGGAATAATCCTAATAGGAAAAGTGTCCCCGAACAAAAACTTAGACCTTGTCAATATCTCCCCAGTCAGAGGAGTCTTGTCTGTGGGTACAGACGGGAGGTAGGGCCTGCCCTCCACTTGTGACAGTCCCAAAAAGTAAGCAGAGCTCCCCGCCATGACACATACAATAGGGACCATCCTTCTCTCCATCGGGCGGGGATCCCGCTCCCGTTGGGTTCTGTAGCCCCGCTTACTAGAGGTGTCTGACTCACCCCCTCTCCTCCTTTGTGAACCTCCTGAGCTCCCTGTTGAGGACATCGAACGTTCCGTCTGCAGAAAGCCTGTTTCCCCCAACATTTTGTCGTCTCCTACAAAGTCGGTCCCCATCAATACTCTCGACTTTGAACTCGAGGAGGCTTGAGACAGTGCTCCTTCCTCCCCTCCTAGTGCTCCTCCCAGGGGGACAGCACGAGCTTCTCCCAATGTTCCCGTATGACCCATTCTAGAACCCCCGGCCGAGTGGTGACCTCTGTGTTCCTGAGGCCTCTGCCTTTCTTGTCCATGTATTTGCCTGTTTCGAGTGTAGGCTGATTCTACATGTGGGGATGACACTGGTATTATACCATCTTCCCTTCCGAGCCTCTCCTGCCACCCGTACGCGCCCGTTGGTATCGGATGCAACACTGGATTTTGGAATCGGGAGCCTTGAGATCCTGGATCATCGCACCCTTGACACGATGAAGGTCCCCTTGGCGGCCCGCCATGCTGCTGATATGTGACACCATAGGGGGCTGGGGCTGGACCTGAAACTAAAACCGGGCCCTGCCCCCTGGGCCACGAAGCTGGGTGCGACCATGGCGCCATCAGAAAGCTACCGGGTAGCGGAGGACCGGATAGCTGTCTTATCGCCTGACTATGATTGATGAAAACCGGGTCCAGACCCTGACAGTTCTGACCCTAGATCCGTGTGTCTGCCTCATACTGCACCCAATGTTGCATCTGCTGTACTGGTATTTGATCAGGGACTGTCTGCCCTTGGGGCCGAGGTGGTACTGGTTCTACGGGCGCCTTGTCTTGAGGTTGAACCTGTTGTGATGGGGCCTGCCGGTTTGGGACTTGGAGATTTGAGGCCTCGTTGACCCTTTGAGAACTCTGCCCTTCGTGTTGGCGTACCTGTGGCTGCTGAGGTGGCAGTCTTGAGTTTGACCAGTTACTCCTTGTGCCTAGCGCTGTTTGCCCTGGACATTCATCCTCCGTATGGAAGTACCAACGACACTTCCGACACCAGTCAGAGTAAGGAGTTGCCACTTGGACGGTCCAGAGTTCGCCTTTCGAAGATTCGATGGATAGGGTGTCCTCCACTCTGAACCTTGCCTGCGGATCCATGTCCAGCTTGATGTTCATCAACTTAGGCTTTGTTCTGTCGGCATCTGAGGGGTGCATATATTTTACCCCTCCAATTAATCCTTCAACCGCTGAGGGTAAGTAGCACATAGCATCCAACGGTACTCGCAGCGCTATGATCCAAAAGTTAGTTTCCGCTTCCCTCAACTTCAGCTCCTTAAGCTCCAGCTTCGCCATCCAAGGTTTGACTAACACTGGGTACTCTTTCCCTCCTAGGTTTAATTTAGTAGTACGCATCTGGATCAACCATGTCGCTACCTCCACTGCTTTTGCTACGTAGGAGACCACGTTCGGTCTTTCAACTTCACTCTCCCCCGCCGAATGCTCGGGTCAATCAAGTGTCTGGCCATCCACCCATCTTCATAAGCCCTCACCAATTCTTCTTTCACACTCCGGGTAAGATCCCTGGCCTCATCTTGGAAGATGAAAGTCACTGTTCTTTCTTTAAGCCATCTCTCCTTTATTGCGTCAAACGACTTGATGACTTGAAATATTTTTCCCCTCTCGTCAATAACCACTTCCCCAACATTCTCAACCAGATGAACCACCCCCTCATCGTAGCACTGCCCAATAGACTGCCTTGTTCTGTCCTCGATTGCCCAAAAGTTTGTCTCGGGAGGACGAGGGGGAGGAGACCTACCCCCTCCTCTCCCTTCCCCTGATCCCCTTATCTCCATCTGGCCTTCGACTTTCTCCCTCCAGGTAGAAGTCAATTCGCTCTCTCTTCTTAGCACCCGGCCAGTTCTACAGAGAAAGTCGATGCTCCTTTCCAATTCTTCTCCTCCTATACCCTCCGAGTTCGACCTAATATACCACCTAGGTTCCTTCGACCAATCCCCTTCTACTCCCTCCAGCCTCTGTTATAGTTGATTAATTAGGTTCACAACCTTAAATCTTGATGACGACACCTTTCTGTTGCTTATATCCTGAACATCTCCTCTCGAGCTAGATGTCGCTCGTCTGCATACGATCTTCCAACCAATGGGGATCAAAGTCCAATTGGCTACCTCGAAAGAACTTTTATCCGGCCTTAGCCGGTAACCACGATGAGTGGCTATGGCAAGTTCTTCGTGTCCCGTCGCGATGGTGGGGTGAACGACGAGGTCGGGTGCGGTGTCGACCGACAGAAAACCTAGGCATACCGTCGACCCGAGCCGACGCCGTTTTGGAGCGACCAAAAATTAGCGCAACCTAGCGCAGTCGCCCAGCCGCGGCGTCCCGGAGGTATCTTGAGTTCAAGTGCCAGTAGATACTGCCAGCATTCCAAGTGGGGTCTTTTTTTGTTTTTCTGTTTTTTCCTGCAGGCGATCTTGGTTCAGGATTGGTCAAGCCGTGGAGTTCGGTTTCAAGTGCAACCTGTTCAAAGGTTTCCTCAAGTGCACATGGAACCATAAATCGAGTAAGAGTAAATTAATCACAATTTCTTATTTAGTGTGCACTTGAAAATCAAGTACTTTCTTCCACATCACTTGAGTTCAAGAGCAAAGCAAAAAATCGTCATTCCACCCCCCCCTTACAGCGACCCACTTTGTTTTCACTCTTTTGCGTCCCGAGGGTGCGCCCTCGAAACTCAAGGGCGACACAACCAAAATCGCCCTTGATTTCAAGTCACCTCTCCGAGGTGACTTGAGTTCAAGAGTGCACCTGTAGGACAGCTGCAGATACCCTTTTTTTTTTTTTTTTGCACAATTTCGTCTGTTCCTTGATCTTGGCTGGTTTTTGTTGGCGGCCTCATGGACAACATCGTACTGTCCGTTGGTGGTGCCCGGTAAACGCAGCGGTACCACGGTCATTCGATACCATCGTCCAAGTTGCGGTACCGCGGCCATTTTCGACCGTTGTCGTGCTTCGGGAGTCCATCGTCAAGATGACGGTTTCAAAAATACATAGTAGTGCGGAGCGAGGGGAAGGGCTAGGTTTGGGAGTGGGTGGGTGGTAGTTTGTTGGGGTGCAGGCGACAATGTGAGTGATGTCGTGCATACTACAAGACAACGGGAAGCGAGGCAAAAGCATGTATGCCAACCCGTAATGCCAGATCCACTTGCATGGATGACCACGTGAGGAAGTTGTCGTTGCTCTATCTCATTCTCGTCGCCCTCCTGCACTTCTGCTCATTGTTGCGGGTACGTCGTTTTCCACGCAGGCAAAAAATGATGAAAGTGCAAAAGTTGACCGTCCATGAGGGAAGCATGGCAGACGGTGTCAGTGCAAATACCCTTACAAGGGTATCCGCTCTGGTTTTTGCAGGCGACAGAAAATAAGTTTGATTTACGGTTTAAGTATACCGCTCGAGGCGCGACTGTGTTTGTGGTCTACGTTGACTGGATGGTTGACTATGGTAGAGAGTGTGTGGGCGCGCAGTTTTAAGGCGTGCAGGATCTTTTTTCTTTTTGATAACTTGTGAAAGTCGACGTTGGTCGCCGACAAAATTTGTATTCTTCTGACTAAGTTAGGATTAAAAAGATCCTATTTTGTATTTGGTGCACTTGCCTATGACTTGTGCGTACGTGCGGAGGACGACATCTACAATAATGTGATTTTGAAAACGTTTCGATAGATATGCGTGACGCACAATGTCTGTTTATTTAGGCGTCCGTCGAAACTAGACCCAGACTTGGACCTAGTACTATTGGTTACGGTGTCAGACTTTCATCAGGGAGATTTAGGGATCGAAGCCAACGAACAATGACACAGGAATGTTGGAGCATCGAGAGGGAAACCGACGGGTTGAAGGCCCGACGGGGCTATCCCCCTTGGTTTTGCTATTAGAAGAAAGAGGCGGTGCAGGTAATTCCGTAGTTCTGCCCGTCGCTTATTTGCTGAAGTTACTATTTTTCTTTTTTGCTTCGGCATTCCTTGGCCAAATGCGGCATTGGACTTAGAAGCCGTTAACCAAGCCGTAGAGCTAGCCGGGCGGCATAAGATTTTGACCTCTTCGGGGTCGTCACGGCGGCTGAGGACCGCGAGCATGCATCTTTTTTTTGGCAAAGCTCCTCTATCCCACCCGTCGGGAACTCTAGACCGAGTCCACAAGGCAAAATGAACTTGAGTGGTGGAAACCCTCTGCGAGTATACTATCCGCCCGCCACGATCGACTGTGAGGGATTTGGGTGAGAGCATGGCCTTTGGGACCCGAAGAGGCTAAGTATGCCTTAGAGGGGCGGGCTCGGGCCACTGAAGTAGAGCCTCTCAACGGTAGTGGTGCCCAATGTTGAGGCAGACGAGGCTAGTAGGGATGTGGTTATAAACTCCTTAGCAGATATCAGCTTCGGAGGTCACCACCCTAATGTTTGAATCGGGGCCTTTCGGGAGTCAGAATCAGTGCGCGGAGTTGTTCGCTAAGTTTCCGGGGCAGTATGCCCAGGTGAAGTTGGACTAAAATGTGGAAACAGCAGACGCGGTAGCGCTAGGCCGACCAATATAAGAGCGATTTGTTTTCTTTCCTGCTCAGTTTTTCGTCTCCAATGGAGCTAAACGCCGTGTGTCGAAGGGTTGCGCTAGTATGGGGCAGAATACATGCAAAGTAGTCGGGGCTGCGGGCAGTTACTATCGAGCACAGCGCTAATATTAAAGTAATCGAGAAGAGGATGACGTTTGTTGGTGGTTGTGCTAAAGTAAGACGGTAGGGGCGGGCAAGGCATAGAGGCAAATGAACCTGGACGGGGAGCCACGCTGGGTACGTGCAAACAAGGAGACGGGATATGGAGGAAGCGAGTAAAAATGAGAGAGAGCAAAAAGTAAAGATCCCACCCGTTACTCGATGAATACAGGCGGGGAAAAGGGTGACTCTGAGGTTTTTGACTAAGGCGACTTGAATGGTGGAAACACATTTAGAAGAGAGTCAGTAGAATAAGAGTTAGATGAGGTAGAGGGTGCGCCGAACCATGACAGAAGCAATGTGAACGATAGTGAAGGTCTGTTACTTCGCCCTTCCCTCGACCGTTTTCGGCAAGCAGAGACTCGAAGTTGGGATTTTGTTCGAGGGCGAAACGAATGGGGATGTTAGTTTTAGAAGAAAGTTAGTGATAAGGGAGCTACTAAAGAAAGTTAGTGTGCAAGGCTATGGTGGAAGAAAGAATCACAAGAATGAAAAATCGAGATGTTACTCGATTCTTAATGAAATCGAGTAGGGTAGGGGTCTAAACTGAGTTTTTTGGCATGGCGATGTCACACGCATCGGTCCAGCACCGCACAAGTGGGGAGGGACCCTCCCGACTGCGTCACGCAGGAGTTGGTCTGATCATCGTCACGAAGACACATGGAGCTTCCTCAAGCCACTTCGGCCGAGTGCACTAACCATACCTCTCACGAGCCCCTACGACAGGATAGGGCTTACACGAGGCACGAGTTACCTCCACCTCACGGGAGTTGTCACCTCCCTTCGTTGGCGTATCCCCGTCGAGCTACCAGTCTACAATACGAAAGCTAATCAGCTGCAATTGCAAAGGTGGACCAGCCGAAGGCATTTCTCGTACGCTGTAGCATAGGGGGTACGCGCGGTTTTACGCCTCTATCGGACCCTCACGCGAACCGACGCCTTAGGGGGCTGAGGTCCCAAGCGCGGCTCATCGTCGGTCGACTAGGACGCATCCCACACACCACGTGTACACCACTCTAAGGACATAATAATTAACACACGCACGCATACACACATATACAGAACGACATATAACAAACAATGCGACAACACTCCTTGTCCCTTAGTAGTCATTCCATAACTTTCCGATGCGGAAATCGGATAGGCGACGCGCGTGAGACTTGGTATAAAACCGCGCGGGCGCAGGGCTAATCTCATATCGACTCGCAATGCAAGCATACGCAAGCACTCACAATGATGGTGTACTATGTAGTACCCATACTCATGCGGTCCTCGTTAATCTCGAGGTTCACATTCGACACTCAAGTGTCTGCTGACACGCGGCTTGAGGGGTTGATCTCTCCACGTTGAACAACCGCCAAGTGCGGTAAGAATCACACCTCTTCTGCACCCTGCGGAGAGTCGGTGGTACACAGGTTCATACCTATGGTGGCAATCGTCTCTTATCGCCCTAGAAACCAACTCCTTCATCTAGGGTCTGGAGAGAAATCAAGGGGTTTGACTTTGACGGCTGCCACGGACTACAATGTCCAACCATATAAATTCTAAAAAGCAAAGGCTAAAAGGGTAAGTCCCTTTTCTCTCGACAACATTATCTGTTTAGCCCTTACGTGCGGTCACAGTAGACTACGCGAACACTCAAGGCATATGAGTATAAACGTATATGTATATATATAAAGGGTCATAAATATGTGACAATCACTTCTCACAATCACAGTGGGACTCCTCTCAGCTATATATATGTATATGATCGCAGACAATCAAATCCAAAGAACGAAGCACCAAACATACCTGCAATCACATCATTGATTCAACCAAGAGTCCATGCACTACATGGGGTCAACTTCAACCATTCTCTGCACTCACACCCCTCGTTTTAGCCATGCGAGCCTCACTCTTGTGTAACTCCTCAAAATAAAATACTCGTTACTTTTTTTTAAATGGCCATTCAAATAAAGTCCGGGCGAAAACACAATTATCAATTCAAATCACAAGGTTGAAGGCTTTGGGTTGAGTGACAAAAGTGAATTGCAGTTGAGTCGTAAACCGACGAACCGGCAACCGGTCTGTTATCAGTGATAACAAAAGGTGATCCTTGTAGGATCAAGATGAATCTAGTCCTGATTTTGAATCAAACTCTAAAAAAAGACCTGTAACACAAGACATGTCAATCCCCAAGCTAAGTCTATAAGTCCATGAGGAATAATCACCATATCCAACAGAAAAATTGTGGGAAATTTTTATCAAGTTTTCAACTTGCTCACAAGTTGGAACCAACATTGGAATTACGTGAAATGATGTGGCCAATCGTTTAGGAGGGTCGGGTCCAGGTTTCCAACCGTTTACCAACATGCGGCCTACATGTTTTCAATATGTGATCAACGTTGGTCCAACGTGTTTCCAACATGTTTCCAATATGTGTGCGTTGAAAATTTTTTGGTCTTGAGTTCCCAGCATTGTAGTTCACTACTGCGTGGAAACGGCGGCACTAACGACCTGTTTTCACCTTTTTGTGGCCCTCAGTAGTGAACCGTGATGTTTTCACGGACACATTGATGTTGTGGAGGCGCGGGGTCACAGTCATGGATTGGTGAGATATATAACGAGACCGTGGGATTGGTAGGAAAAAAAAAAAAAAAAAAAAAACGGGCAAGAAAACAAGGGTGGAGACTTCAAGTTTGTTCACGAAAATAAAATAAAATACATTGGATAACAAATCGTCATAGAAGTACGGATAAACATGCGTTCCTCGCATTGTACGCGGATCTGTTCTCCGAGCTCTCATTGCCGTCCTGTTTTTGCCAGTGCGGCCCGTCACTCGGATTCTTCGTTTGTCTCGTGCACAATTTCCGGGGGCGGTGCGATGCAAATTGAGCATGTTCAACACATAGTTTTATAACCCGATTGTGCGACCCCTTTGGCCTCCTGAACGGCTGCCGGCCCCCCCCCCCCCCCCCCCCCATCAAAAGGATGATATGCTGGTCACATCGAGGCATGACCGCAGGTTGCTTTTTTTGAAGACCTGTGCTTAGTAAACCTAGGCCGAGCCTGTTTTCTCAGTTTTTGTGTCCGAGACTTGTTTTTTTTTTTTTGTTTTTTTTTTTGATGCTGGACCTGTCTCTTATACACATCTAGATGTGTATAAGAGACGGGGGTACGCGCGGTTTTACGCCTCTATCGGACC
>BFEA01000239.1:2118173-2135205 GCA_003427395.1 Chara braunii
TGAGTGTTTTTCCCGCTGCAATCCCTCAATGTCATGGCCACAGGTAAGTACCGGCCCTGAGGGCCCAATGAACGAGCAAGTGCCCTTACGGGCCATAGACACTAAAGCCATCTAGCACTCAGGCAGGCACGGCCACACACACTCTCAAGCCAATCAGCACCAGACAGGCACGGCCACACACACACTCAAGCCAACCAGTACTCAGACAGACATGCAGTCCAGCAAACGTGCACACACAGACTTAGTAGCAAGCGGGAAACTCAGCAAGGAACAAAAAACGGCGGAGAGAGAAAGCTCTCATTGACATTGGTTTTCAGTACAATGAACCTCCATTGGTGTATTATTGGTGCAATGCTGCTCTGTGGACATGGTGTGACTATCTGGCTTTCAATGTGATGGTGTAACCTGGAAGTGTCATCTCGCTGTTGCTTATTTTCCTTGCACCAAGTCGGACTGTGAGGAAAACAACAGCAGACACCCGAAGGCTGTTCAGGGGCATTTTTTGCCATAGCGCCCCCATAAACAAGTTTTTTCGAGCGGTTTTCAGGTTTTTGGACTTCACGGAGTCTAAAGGAGATGCCGAAAAAAAAAAAAAAAAAAAAAAAAACCTCGTACGGGACCCCTAACGTACGAGTAGCGTACGAGTACGATCCGTACTCTCGTACTCGTATGGGGGTCCGTACAAGTCGCAACGCAGGACATAATATTGATCCAATCGACCCCTCGACCTTCGCGGTCGAGAGGTTTATAGTATTTTCAGGCCCCTTTACTTTATTCACACGTTGTGCGAAGGTCCAGGCTTCATACCTTTTAGGCGTGTTCGTTCTCCACTACCGAGGTGGGTGCCTGATTTTACTCAACCTAACCTTCGACCCGTACGGTAGAGTGGTATTATTACTGAACCTAACCACTGCACGTCGAAGTGATGCATGCGTGCACTGACCAAATTTTCTTACTGATTTGCCTCGACCTTAACGATCAAGAAAATCGTTTCAAAGTGCCGCGCAAAAAAACAAACGCACACGCTTTGAACTTTGGACCGACTCCGTTGTCGAGCGCATCGGTCCAAGACTGCACTAACGGGGCGAGACCCTCTCGGCCGCGTCACGCAGGAGTTGGTCTGATCCTCGTAGCGAATACACATGGAGCTTCCGCAAGCCGCTCCGGCCGAGTGCGCCATCCATACCTCTCGTGAACCCCTACGACAAGATAGGGCCTACGCGAGGCACGACTTACCTCCACCATGCGAGAGTTGTCACCTCCCTTCGATGGGCGTCTCCCCGCCGAGCTACCAGTCCATAGTACGAAAGTTAATCAGCTGCAATCGCAGAGGTGGATCAGCCGAGGGCGTTTCTCGTTCGCTGTAGCATAGGGGGTAGGCACCGTTTTTACGCCTCTATCGAATCCACACTTGAACCGATGCCTTGGGAGGCTGAAGTCCAAGTGCGGCCCATCGTCGGTCGACTAGGACGCATCCCACGCACCACGCGTACACCACTCTAAGAATATAAAAATTAAAACACACACATACACATACATATACAAAATGACACGAAACAAACAAAGCGACACACTCCTAGTCCCTTGAGTAGCCATCCCATAACTCTCCGATGCGGAAATCAAATGGGCGTCGCGCGCGAGACTTAGTATAAAATCACGAGGACGCAGGACCTTCTCATATCGACTAGCAATGCATTACTACACAAGCAGTCGCAACAATGACGTATTATGTAGTGCCCGTAATCAAGTGGTCCTTCGTGGGTTTGAGTACTGCTTATGACATGCAAGTGTCAAACTCGAAGTATCATGGAGGTCTACCCCTTTACGATATTGCACAACTGAAGGAACAGTTGTGCGACCTCTATGGCAGGGCAAATAGGCCCTGTGTGGGGGGTGATCCCTTCCATGCAGAGTCTAGGAACTGGGATGTCCCTCGAATCCAGGTCCGGGACTAACATCCAACTAAGAAATCTCTAAGAAGCATACAACAATAAAAGGAAAGGGATTTTTCCTTCCTTTGTCAATCTCGGCCCCAATTAATCCATTAGGCGTGCGCCCCTCAGGCCACGCAAACACCCAATATAGGTGTGTATATATATATATATATATGTATATATATATATATATATATATATATATATATATATATATATATATATATATATATATATATATATATAGAGAGAGAGAGAGAGAGAGAGAGAGAGAGTAAAAAAATAAGTATTTGACGATCACTTTTCACAGTCACAGTGAGACTCCTCACAACCATATATATGTATGTGATTGTAGGCAATCAAATTCAAAGTCCGAACCACAGAACATACATGCAATCACATCAAAGAGTCAACCAAAAGTTCACACACTACACGGGGTCAATTTCAACCGTTCTCTATGCTCATACTCCTCGTTTTAGCCATGCAGACCCTAACCTTTATCCAACCCTCCATAATTAAATACTCAATACCTTTGTTAAATGACCATTCAATAAAAGTCGGGGAAAACCTTAATAAAACAATAGAAACCACTGGGGCTAAAGCCTTTTAGGTTGAGTATTGAGGATGAATTGGAGTTGAGTCGTAGACCGACGAATCGGCAACCGACCTGTTATTAGTGATAACAGAAGACGATCCTCGTGGGATCAAGCTGAATCTATTCCAAGATCCTGAATCAAATGATCAAGAGGACCTGTAGCACAAGACAGACCAATACCCAAGCTAAATTCGAAAGTGTATGGAGAATAAGGCTCTATAGCACATTCTCACTCAAGGTCTTCCTACAAGCTAAGCCTAGGTTTACCTCTAAGCCAATACCCAACGCAAGGTAGACCTATGACAGCATCTTCCCTATTCAGGGTGGATTGCCAAAGCTGCCCCTGTCAAAATATAATCTAACTCCTTTAAACTAAGAAAATTTCCGCAGCGCTGCCCGTAGGAAAAATGTCTTTTCAGAATTTATATTATCTCGAATATAAAAACTGAAATATTCTCTAACTATTGGAAAGTCAAATTTTGTCAAACTCCCTGAATTAGTAAAAATTTGGGCAACACTCCCTTTAGAAGTGAAAACTTCCCAGATTTATACTAAGTCAGATGCGAACTCAAAACAAAACTTGACTTCAACTAAGACAAAACTTAACTAACTCCTTAGATCTATAAAAATTTGGTCAGCATTCCCTTTAGAAAATGAGACTTCCCAGATTCATACAAAGCTAAGTTAAAAAATTCAGAAATAACTTTAGGAATTCAGGGATCGTCGAACCTAGACTGATAACTATTGAAGTTGTTTTGTTCTGTACTCCTAGATTGCCGATGCCAGAACAACGTTGGCCGGAGTTGGGGCATAGCCCTGTAACCTGCAATTAGCAGGGGTGGGAGACCTTGTAGAGAGATCTGGGGTTTGCTGAGGGAGGAAAGCAAGCCAA
Organism: Chara braunii; assembly: GCA_003427395.1. Taxonomy (NCBI): domain Eukaryota; kingdom Viridiplantae; phylum Streptophyta; class Charophyceae; order Charales; family Characeae; genus Chara; species Chara braunii. The sequence goes on from BFEA01000239.1 coordinate 2,121,595, forward strand.
TGGCGAACCAGGGGGGGCTACCTTGACAACTTATGGGGTGGGGTTAGTCTGGGTAGTGAGAAGAGATCAGCTATGGCAGTGGGGGGATAGGTTTGTCTTGTTCCARAGTTGCRATATCCTGGTAAGGGAGGGCTTGGAGTTGTTCAGGATTAGGAGTCCAGTATGGCTGACTCAGCATGAGTAACTATATTCTTTTGTCATCATCACTGGTATCATTAGTATCATCAGCATTAAAATTTTCGAAGGTTTTTGATTTCGTAAGTCCTTGAAGCATTCTATTCTCAGGTTCTTCTTAGCCGAAGCCTGGTAATGGCCCCGGTGTTATAAACTGATGTATGTTCATATGGGACGCTGGACCCGGTTCCCAGCACGTGCTGCTCCCCACGAATAGACTGGAGCTTCTTGTCCAACTTCCCAAAATCCAATTTTGCCTAACTCCCTGAACTAGTAAAATTTTTGGCAGAACTCCCTTTAGAAAAGAAAACTTTCCAGATTTTTACTAAGCCATATATAAAATTCGGCAGCACTTTCCATAGAGAAAGTGTCTTACCAAGATTTATACAAGACCAAGTATATATATAAAAAATGATCCCAGAAATGCGAGAATTGACCTAAGTGGAAAAAAATTGGCTTAGAAAATGTAGAAATTGAACTAACTCCTATCGCTCTAGCACGTGGCGAGCAACTAAAGCAACTACCTGTCCAAACTGAATCACTCAGCCACATGCAATACCAAACCACAAAGGTAAGTACTCTCACCATCCCCAAGTCAATCTAATGAAACAATAGTTCGTAGTATCTCAATGATTTACCTCTTTATACCCAACTTACATAAGACATAAAGCTAGACCACCTAAAATTATGGAACATGTCTAGCTCAGCCAAGATATATACAAACACAGGGCACCACAACTTCTCTCTTCTTTGGACACATGACTAGGTCGCTCTAGTCGCCTTGAACTATTTAAGATAGTCAAGTTATATATAATTGTCTGCAGTTAATCTTTTAAGGTAGCATATGACTGAACCGATCATCTTTAGCTCGAGGTTCAGTCTGCCCCTTCTTACCACAAGTTTATTCTTAATTAATACTTTCTTCAGTTTGTAATAAGCTATAATCAGACCACCCAAACTTATGGAATAATGTCTGACTAACTTGTTCGTAGATAGAATAATAGTAAAGTATAACCAAGTTATAACTTTTTGATTCAATCATGTGCGTGGCATTGGACCAAGACCACCCAAACTTATGGAACATGTATGCTCCTCTGCCTGATTCGTTCCCTTAAATAAAACAGGAAGGGGTTGAGCCATCCAAACTTATGGAACATGCACAGACCCCCTCATTCAGAATTAAAGGAAACTGAGAAAACTCAAAATAAACAAGACAACCAAGCCACTCAAACTTATGGGACAGTGTTTGGTTCCTAAAAAATCAATCACAAACAACCCTTGCAAGTCAGAGCAACCAGACCACCAAAACTATAGAACATGTCTGGTTCTCCATGCAACTCAAAAATAAACATAGCATTGGACCTCCCCAAACTTATGGAGACTTGCCCAGCCCTTGATTGACGTAGTCAGACACAAGCAATATTGCCTTCCTCCCATCCTTCCCCTAGATGCACTCCCACAATCTGCTTTCAGTCAGACAATAAAACTCAAACTGACATTACGCATGCATTTCTTTACTTAAGTCTGAATCTTGTCCTGAAAGTTAAACCAAATGTCAAAGTAGAGATGCACACAGTATACTCAGTCAACTATAGCAAGAAGTATAGATAGAGGGTATACTGGGTCTATAGAAGGAAAGTAATGGTTACGTTTCAGTTCCCTGCCTCAAGAACCTCGCCTAGGCTCCGGCGAAGCTTCTACAATCGGTAGGCAGCGGTCCTACGAGTTGCAATCCTGCCTGCCGCCTTCCTCTCAGAACCAATAGACCAGACTTAGAGCAAAAAGGATAGAAGGAGGGGTTAAACTCTCGAGATAAAGGAGGGGGACAACTCAACTCCCATGAGAAGGCCTTGTTGCTTTCATGCTCCAGATGGCCCCGCAACGGAAGCCAAAGTCGCAGCAACACAGCCAAGCCACGATGCAAACTCAGTGTAACTACACCCTGACAGACCTCCAAGTTGTAGTGGTAACCCTCCTTGCGGGGCCTCACACTTCCTCCAAATCACTGTGCCTCTACCTCTGATTATAACTGTCGCTATGCCGCCTCTAGATGCTGTGTTCGAACAAAGCACACCCTTCCCGTGCTCTATCTTTGAAGTACAACAGTACCTGACGACCTGTGCCACAATACACAGTGAGGCTGCAACAAGTACAACAATTCGAAGTCGACACAACAACCAATGTAGCAGAAAACGTCGCCGAAATAATACAGTCAATTGCACAGCAGTGGCACAACAAAAGGTACTGTAATGGTCAATTTGCCCAGTGACTAGTAGTGCCTCGGCCTCACAACATCACCGATCTGCCGAAAACATAGTGGTAACGGCACCCGAAACACAATCCACCCCCGTGTGAATAAGGCCCAAAACACGTGTAGCACGGCTTGCTTTGGTCTGCAATTATCCAAGACAGGCAAGTATTCTCCCTGCCTGAACTTTTCCACCCTCTTCTAACTCATTTATCGCATTTACAGCTAGTTTTGAAGGATCCTGCTGGTGAGTCTCTCTCTCTCTCTCTCTCTCTAGCCCTCGAACAATGGTCACCTTGACTATTTGTGTCCGCTGTCCTCTTATCCCTGACCTTGTAGTATCGTCGTCGGCTAACAAGGTCTGACATGCCCAATCTGACACAGTGCCCTGCCATGATAATGACTAGATTTAAGCCTCTTCGATAGCAACCAGCGGCTCGATGACTGCAAACGGAAAGGCGAGCAGCAGGGTGACTGACATCAGAGGTAGGGCCCTTTTTCCTTCAACCAGCCTTCCTTACTACTTGCCCATCTCTACCCGATGTGGACGACTGAGATACCGGGCAAATTCATACGGGATGGTGGCCCAGGTCTAAGCGAGATCAGAACAACGACTCGGTGGAATGACTGTCATGGTTGTAGTAATAGAAATCGTAGATGTGCAAAATGAGAATGAATCTTCCATTAGAACGTGGAAAGATACATTCGGAGTCTTACACAGAAGTTCCAGTCATGAGAGGCGACCAGGTGAGTTCCCATGAATCCCATCCTCCCTCATTCACCTTTATCCGCCTCGACCCCTTTCTCGTCCTCTTCCTTCCGCCCGCCGCTGCCTCTAGTTCAGAACATACTTGGCTGCCTGTTATGTCGAGCATGTTCAAACCCAAGGAACGAAGGTCCCAATCGGGAAGAAAACAATCCGCCGAGAAGATTGTAGTCGGTTTGATAAACGACGATACATTGGGGTCAACTTCACTTCGCTACTCCCCACAGTGCAACGAAAAAAAAAAAAAAAAAAAAAAAAAAAAAAAAAAAAAAAAAAAAATTCGCTAGAACAAGGGAAAGATGCATCGTCATTTTCGAGCCGTCTTGCCTCTGCACAACCCGTGAGTCTCAGAGCACTCAATCCTCACCTCATCGCGGATTCTGACCTCGCCACCGACTCCCCGTTGTCCCAGAACCCCAACTTCGAATCTTCGTTTGTCAAAAACTGTCGAGAGATGGCCGTGCTAGCACAATTTTACTCATCTCCTACTCACCCTCTTCCCAATCTAACTACCGATTTGAGGTTGCCATGGCCCGACCGAGCCTTCCTTCGCCCGATTTCGTCCGGAAACGGACGAGATACACTGTCGAGCGCACCGGCTCCCGCTCTTTTCACAAAGGCGAGAGCCCTCCCGGCCATGTCACGCAGGAGTTTAACAAAACAAATCGAGAGACAACTTGGGGACGACTCATAACTAATCCCGCGAACCGCCGAGACGACCTCGGTCGAGTCGCCCCTTCGCCGCTCTAGTCGGGTGCGCCAGCTGTACATCCCGCGGTCCCCTGCGACAGGATAGGTTCCCGCGGGGCATAAGCTTTCCCTCCCTAAGGGGTTCTCACCACCCTTAGGGGTGTATCCCTACCGAGCTACTACTGACCCACGTGCGAAAGTTTTTACATGCAATTGAAGAGATGGGTCAGCCGAGGGTGTTTGCTCGCTCGCCGTCGTATAGGTACGCGCAATTAAAATGCCTATTGAACCCGGACGTCGTCCGTTCCTTAGGGCGTTGATCTCCTGAGTACGAAACGTACTCCGGTCGACTAGGACGGGCTCTACCAAAAGTGAACCCCCCAATATCCTAGTCTCTTTAGTCACCAATTAAAAAGAAAGACATAATAATCACACATAGTTACATAAAAAAAGAATCGATCGTAGTCGATAGGATGGTATGTCCAATCTGAAACGATAACTAAAAGAAATTGAATCCTCATTTAATACATCCATTATCACGAGATCAAAATACAATCTGACCGCCTCAGGTCGAATACCACAAAACAAGCAAACATCCGCCAACAAGAAGTTGGCTAATCGAAAATAACATTGACGTTGCCAACATGGTAGTTGGACAACCTCAGTTTTGACTTAATGAGACGCGTTGCCAAAGTCATTCATTTCATCCTATCGTCGATCTAAGATTGGACACGCACACACTAGGGGGTGATCAGCGGACCATCATAGGATGCATCGCCACACAGCCAAGCATCAAAAACAGCAAAAAGACAAGTTTGAGAACAATCTACACTAGGGGGAGAGTTGCGATTCACATGGGAGTGAAGAAATAGACAAAACATGCACTCTACATCACCAAAACACTAGATGACATCATCATAGAAGTTGTGATTCACACCCAAGTGAAAGGACAAATGAAACATGAAGAATAGGAGAGAAATTCACAAGTTTGAGCTCACATACACAAGGAGGAAGGAGAAGAAGAAGATGAGGAAGGAGGATGAGAAAAAGAAGGGGGAGAGGAAGGAGGAGAAGAAGAGGAGGAAGAAGAAGGAGAAGAAGAAGAAGAAAAAGAAGAAGAAGAAGAAAAGGAGAGGAGGGGGAAGAGGAAAAAGAAGAAGAAGGAGGACAGGGAGGAGGAGGAGGAGAAAAAGAGGAGAAAGAGAAGGGGGAACAGGGGGAGGCATCTCTCCACTCACCCCTTGGCAGCCTTGGGATGGATGTCTCAACTCTTGATGAACTTCTTCTTACTTGGCTATGGCTTTCTTCCCCTCCAAACCCTTCTCCTTCGTTTCTCCTCTGTCCCCAAGTTACCACAGACTCCTATCACTAAGGCTAGGGAATCCTTCCCTCTAGGAGGGCTAATTGGACCCCTCTCAACCTTGCCTTTTTCCTCACTAGCCTGGGAGCTATGGCGGCTCACCTCCCTCACTACCACTAGCTTGTAGAGCCCTTCACACTAGCTCACAGCCTTCTCTACACTCCCAAACTGGCAAGGGTTCCCCTCACTTCACTCCAAGTGAGTTTAGAGCTCCTACGGGCACATTTGGGCAGCATGGGCACTCCTCATGCAAATGTGTGTGTGGCGGACTGAATCCCCAACTTATATAGGTTGGGAACAGCAGTCCGGCCAGCCCACGGGCCTCTCCAAGTGCCTCAAGGTGAACCGAGGTACCCCCATGGCCAATTTTCACCTCTGGGCCTCTCCGGGGAAACCTGAGCGTTATTTTGGCCAGGTACATGCAGTCCGTGTGGTTGGTACCAACTTGGCCTGCCCCTTGGGCCATTTTCCAGCCTCCTACCCCTCGGAAAATGGTGTCCCCTTGAATCGAAGGTCCAAGAATCGAAGGTCCAAGGGGTAGCCCACTTGGGAGAAAAATGCCTAGTGGGCCTTTTTCTCGATTTTTTCAAGTTTCGGCCTCCCTTGGATAGGCCGGACCATTTTTCCAAGTGGCGGCACATTTTCAGCCTTGAAACAGGCTATAATCCAAGGCCACCAATATTCCGAGCTACCCCATGGTGGTCCTTGCTTCAAATTTGAGCTCATAAGCTCAATTTTGCAATTTTTGGTGCCTCTGGCTCTCTTTTTGGGCTAAATGCACTGTTTCGTTTTTTTCCCTCCTTTGTTTCTTTCCATTTTTGGCTGCCACCTCATTCCGGAGCTAGCCGTTTTGGGCTGGCCCACCAAAAACGGTTGTTTTCTCTCCACCATGAGATCTGATCTCAGATCCATGGCTCAAAAGAAAACCGGTTTTCTCCTTTTTGCATTTTCACCATTTTTTGTGCTTTATAATTCAGATTTTGTGGAGATATGGACCCAAGGGCCATATCTCAGCAATCCGGCCTATCCTCCTTGGATCAAGGAGGGATGAGGTCATCATTGGGACCTAGCAGTCCCTACCGCAGCAATCCCAATGGGCCGACACATTTTCCTCCACCCATTTCTCCCCTTTTGTCTCATTCTTCCTCCATTTTGTCTCCTTTTACTTTTATTTTTGTTGTGATAAGTGTCAAATTGTTGTGCCCTCTCTTTCTAGGCTCTAGAACCTCATTCAAGGCCAGGTTCATGACCGGCTGTTGGCCGTTACACTCCGGCTTACAATGATGCTAACCCCCCATGCTCCTAAGGGGCTCATTTTGCTCTCGTTAACCTCCATTTTGAGCCCCTTTGGCTCCGATTTCTCATGGCCAGCCTATTTCTTGCTTGGAGGCCCCTGGGCTCTTGTTTTCTTATGCCTAGCTAGTCCGAGATATTTCAGACTACTGGGCAGCCCCTCCCTTACGTGTTTTTCTTTGTTTTTCACCCCCGTTTCACCCGTTTAAGCCCCACTTGCACTAGTGGTGCTAATATTTTCCACCGTCGAGATCTCGGTGGTGTCGTTAGTCTCGCACGTCCACTCCCCACCGTGGCTAGTGGTTTCCCCTTGGGACACCTCAAGTCTCTGCCACTTCCCCACGCTAGTTCCATTTTTTCGTCCCACCGGCGGTGCCGTCGATGATGCCCAATTTTCGACAATTTTTATTTGTGTCCATTTGGCCCCCGGCGTCATCCCGGTTGATGCCCAGTTTTCATTTGGGACTTCCCATGTCCCCGACAGTCCCATTTCATTGTTTCCGTGTGCCTCAAGTGTGCCATTTATTTTCCCGGCCGCGGGCCCCCCGCCTTGCCGTCACCATTTACCGTTATGTTCCCCTATGTCTACGGCGCCGTTTTTTAGTCTTTTGGGAGTGTTGTGGCTTATTTCCCCTAGGCCTAGCCATCCTTATGCAGTCCGCTGTTTCTCGGACTGCAGCCGCAACCAATGTTCTAGTCCCACAGCCCCACGTCATGCCCCATGCCCAAGGAAAATCAAGAGTTAATTTTCCAAAGGCATCCGGGCTCAATTTTGACTCCCGGAGCCTAAAAAACTAGTGTTTGTCCCTCCCTATGCAGTCCGTTGTAACTCGGACTGCAGTAGGGGCTGTTTTCATTGTCCTAGTGCCCCACAACTAACCCCCAACTGAAAGAAAATAAAACGGCCAAGTCCCAAGCGCTGGTTTCCATTTTGGACCCCGGTGCACCTAAAACATGTGTTTGGCCTCTCCCATGCAACCCGTTATTTTTCGGTTGCAAGGGGTCTTGATTTTCTTTGATTTTCTCTGCATAAATAAAAAAAAATCAAAGTCCTTTGTAACCGTTATATGCTAAGATGAATCTGGCCCCAAATGCACTCCCTAGGTGGCCGTTTTTGTCCATTAGTGCCCTTTTGACTTTCTTTTTTTTTTTTTTTTTTTTTTTTTTTTTTTTTTCCTTCTCCACTTGTGGACAGTTGGGACTTGTCAGTCCCTACTTGCTGCAGTCCCAACTTACGACCAACTCACTCATCCTCCCTCACCTCTCATTTTCCTTTTTCTTTTCTTTTTCTTTTAGCATGTCAAGTGTCAACTAGCCGTTAAGGCCTTTTTCTCATTTTTCTTTTCTTTTCTTTTTTTTCCCCTCCTTTCTTAGACAGTTGGGACTTGGCAGTCCCTACTTGCTGCAGTCCCAACTGACGGCCAACTCACTCATCCTCTCTTACTCCCCTTGTCTTATTCTCCCACATTTTCTTTTTCTTTTTGCATGCCAAGTGTCAACTAGCCGTTAAGGNACGGCCAACTCACTCATCCTCTCTTACTCCCCTTGTCTTATTCTCCCACATTTTCTTTTTCTTTTTGCATGCCAAGTGTCAACTAGCCGTTAAGGTCCTTTTCTTGCCTCTTCCTGTTAGTTTTGGCCCTTCCTATGCCCAAGGGCCAGTCCGTTATTTCTCGGGCTACACTTGTGGCCCTTCCATGCCCTTGGGAGCCACCGTTTGCCCCTCTCTCTTCCAAACGGTAGGCCCCTATGTACCGATTTTCTCCGGGAGGCCTATTTTTCTCACGGAGCCCCTACGGGCTCTATTTTCTTGGGGGAGGTTTTTCCTTGATTTTTCGGATTGCTCCCATGCCGCTAGCACTCGTTTTCTTTACTTTTTATTTTTCTTTTCGCCCTCCCACTTGCTCCCACTAGTGCTTGCACTAGTGGTGCAAATATTTTTGGCCGTCAAGATCTCCGATCTTGGCGGTGCATCTTGCTTTAATTATTTGCACCACGTGCCGCGCCACCATTTTTCCTTGGGACGTCACAAGTCCCCGCCACTTGTCCCACATTAATCCCCGTTACTAGTCCCGCCGGTACTTGTCCCGCTGGTACCGCATTTTTGCCTAGTCCTGTGTGGTCCCCGACACTTTGTCCCATCGGTACTGCATTTTTGCCTAGTCCCGTGTGGTCCCCGACCCTTTGTTCCACCGGTACCGCATCTTTGATTAGTCCCGTGTGGTCCCTGGCACCTTGTCCCGCCGGTACACATCCCGCTGGCGGTCCCGTTGGCTCTCTTGCCGTTTTTCTGCCTCATGGCAGCCTCCTTCCCTCGTGCCTTCTTACGTCCCGCGCACCGTCCTCTCCGGGTGCGGTCCTCACTTGGCCCATGGCCCCTTGGTCTTCTTGACGCTGCGTCCCAACGACCCTCTCGGCCTAGCTACCTTTTCTCATGCTGGCATCTTACTATCTCTACTCCCTTTCTCTTTCCCTTGCGCCGTGCGCCTCATGGCGCTACTTCTCTCGACGGTCCTTCTCCTTTTTTTGAGGGGGGAAAGGTCGACTTTGCCATTTTCTTGCGGTCCTTTGCCGCCTCCCATTCCATTAATTTCCTTGCGGTTCTATGGCCCCAGCAACTCCGGGCAGCCTCTAGGTCCCAAGTGCCTGTGCCTACGCCTTCGATTCTTCCATCCTCCTTGCCTCCAATTTTCTCTTTCGTGCACAAACTAGCCATATACACTCTCTTGAGTGACGGGAAGTCATTTGGGACTCACCAGTCCCGACACCGGTAGGCCGCTATATCTCCAGGACAAGCAAAGAGCTCTTTCTCATTTGCGGTGGGCAAGGATTGGCAACATGCTGCTGGAGCACAGCGCTGGACTGGTACAGCGCTGCTTGGAGGTGAAGGGCAGCTGGAGCTCAACCTCGCTATGGCGAGCAGTCCAGCTTGAGGAGGAAGAAGGGGGCTGAGGAGGAGAGTGGCGAGACACCTACCTGGCTATGGTGGACACCGTGTTCAACACCTTGCTGGGCGCTGCATCTGGAAGGCCCCAGTTGGGGTAGTGCTGCACCAAGGAAGCTCGAGGCAGAGTCAGGCATGGCGGACCAGTCAGTAGCGGCATAGTTGCTTTGGGTTGTCCTTTGGACATTAGCGCAGCACCATAGCTGCTTTGGGTTGTCCTTTAGACGGGAGGGCAGGACCCTCATTACTCCGCCATAGCCTATGCATGAGAGAGGAGGCTGAAGGAGGGAAGCCATACCTATGGTGGACTTGTTGTTGTTGTGTTGTTGTCGAGTCAGCAGTAAGAGGGAACTTCGGATATTGATTCTGGTTCATCCATTCATTGTTATTATTATTGTTGGGAAAAGAATAAGAATGGCGAAGTGAAGGAGGAGGAGGAAGGTGGAGAGAGAAGGGGGACTAGTCATTGGTCTTGCTGGTGCACATCTTCTTCTTTTTCTTCTTTTTGTTTTTTGTTTTCTCTCCTCGGGTTTTTATCTCTTTGCAAGTGCTTTCATTTCTTTCGCAATTGGGTGACATTGTCTTTCATTGTGAATTTGCACTTGGGAAATGAGCAGGATCGTAACATTGGTATATATTGAAACGCACATCAGTCATCTAACAAGTAGCAACCTAACGAGGGGGAAATTTTTATCAATGATTTGTGATTTTTTTTGGGTATATATTGAAATGAACATCGTTCATCCACTCCAGGAGGTCAGTCAGAGGGACTACATTACCAAGCCTATGGTGGAAATTTGGCATCATTGAAACTCTCAGCGTTGACTGCTGACCAAGTGCAACCAGGTAGCGGACCTTCTGGTTTTGGCATAAAGTTGAAACCTGAAGGGTGGCCACCCTATTGACGGGTCAACTCAAGTGGTTACCAGAGGAGTCGAAAGTCAGGTCTAAAAGCTGGGTAAAACTCAAGATAGGAGGATTTACCCGTTATTGCGTAACCAATACGGGAACCATTGTTAATATAGTAACACGGTGGGCCGCAGATCTGGCCTAATTAACCGTGCTATGGTGGGTTTAGACCGAGACCACCGATCCCCTAGCATTAGACTTCGGGCGGAACGGTAATATGGTTTAGGTTAAGACCCGCGTCCAAAGGGGCAGATTCTATAACCCTACGGACAACCAACGAGGATCTGGGAAGGAAGTCTAAGGATGTGGAAAAGATGATCGTTACCGTTGCAGTACAGATCGAGTATCCCCACCATCGGTTCATTGAGTTTGGTTTTGGGGGTTTTCAGTATGTGGGAGACCCGGGTTAGAATCCTGACGATGGTAGAATGTATCAAGGGAGACAATGCGAAGCTGACCGCATATCAATCCAGGGACTCAGATTTTGCTATCCACTTATCAAAGATGCGCCTTATTTTGGGAAAGGGATTCACCTTCCCTTTCAAAAGGAAAGAAAGGTACATGTATTGTTTTGTATTGTATCATATGTCCAGTGTTGATCGTGTCATATTTTATCAGTTGATTTGATCTAGGGAAACGATCTAAGGGCAAAATTGTATGAACGATTGTGATAAACGTCCCTAGCGACGAGGACGTCGCTTAATAGGGTCTGGGAATACTGTCGGACCAAATACCCTTACATGGTTTTGCAGTCGACACAGCGACGACATCGGCTACCATGACGGGGCCGGTCTGAAAATGAAGAGGGTGTGCACGCTCTAGCGCGACACTTGAAACGATTCCCTCGGCCATTGAGGCAGGGGCAAATTGGTGCAAAAATTTCGAACGTATGCGCACGCGTTGTTATGACATGCACTGTGGTGCTTAGAATCAATAGTAATACCCTCCGACCTAGAAGGTCGAAGGGTTGATTGGGTTAGTGTTTTGTCGGGTCGATCTACGACACGGGCTGAGACATGGGCGGGTACCTGTCTACCTACCGGTACTGGCGTCTAAAAATACGAACTTTTGTCTCATTTTGCTCGGCCTCGAGTACTCGGCGCATGTACCTCTACTTGGTGTGGTACCGGCCCACGTGTTACTTGAGTGTTTCCCGAGGCTCTTAAGTATCGCGGACCTCTTTCCCACCACTTGAATGTGTTCCCCGCCCAACCCTCAATATCGCGGCCACAGCCAAGTACCGGCCCTTCGGGCCTCCGATCAACTAAGTACCCAGGCGGGTCACCCACACACTCAAGCTGATAAACACGCAGACAGGCATGCAGGTCGGCAAGTGTGCACACACGCAGACTTAGAAACTGGCTCAGGCTACTAGGCGAACTGAGCCCCACTCCTCTATATGTACCTAAGTTGCTCCTCTTCTACTCGAAGTAGGAGCTAGCTCAGTGGGTTTCGGTGCGGATTAACAATTAGGTGACTCGGGGATCGAATTCATCCGACCCTGAGGTAACTCCTTTATATTAGGAGCTCACACAGACTTTTTGGTGTCCCGCCTTCAAACGATTGGGGCTCAAGCCCGTGACTTCCATTTCGGAAATAATTACAATAGAGCCCGTTGTGATAGTTGGCACAACGGGGTAGTTGACAGTTGGATTCCGATCTGTTATTTTTTATTATTATTTATTTATTATGGTATTACCTAGATTCATTTTCTTTTGTTTTATTAGATTTTTTTATTTTCTGTTTTTTTTTCGACTCCCGGAGTTGCTCGTTGTGGATTCACTTTCAGGAATCCACCGCCGAAACCAGGGCAGGTTCGGTCTAACAGCTCATTTGAGCTACGAGCTGACCAAGGTCGCAAGCAACTGGCCGCTTTGCGAAGCTACAGGAAGCAGAACACAGTGAGAAGCGAGAGGTAGGCGAGATAGCGCATGAGAGGAGTAGGAAAAAAGGTGGCCGTGAGCAGGGGAGAAGATGGTCGCGTGATGAATACAAAGAGGACGCGCGACCTATGGATGCAAGGACTACAGGCAGAACCATCGCTTTTGGAGTACAACCGGGGAAAGAGCGCCAAAAGGGAGATGGAAAGCCAGCGCGAGTGGGAGTAGAGCGTGCGGGAGTGAGCGCGCAGGTGATCGAAGAACGGGCATGCGATGAGGGGAGGAGGAGTAGGAGTAGTAATAGTAGTAGTAGTAGAAGAAGAAGAAGAAGAGGAAGAGGGAGAGGAGAAGATAAGAGAAGAGGGCGGTTTACCTGGCTGTAGGCATCGTCGTCACTGCATCCGCTGCTTACTATATGCGAGGGTTGGAGATTGTAGGATGTGCGATGTGCCCCACGATGGTGCCGTGAGGTTGGGCCCGTCATTGCCCAACTTGTTGGGATGCACGTTGTGCCCATCATCGCCCGACTTGTCAAGAATGCGTGTTTATGCCTGACATGCCCCGCATGCTGTGGTTTCGGTATGCTGCATGTCGTGGCAGATTCTCTCACATATCGGGGAGTATTGAGTTGGACGACGACGAGGTTAAAGAGAGAGATAACAGGTAAGTCTCCTATCCCACGCCTAACTGAATGGTACTTCTATCGACAGGATAAACAAAATCCAATGAATCTACCGCTAGGACGTGGATTTATGCATTAACATACATGTGTGTGTATGTTCGTGTGAGTGAGTGTGTGGGTGTGTATCGAATGGCTTATCTCACACTACTTTCACCGATAGGATGATCAAAATCATCTCGATCTACCGCTTGAACATGGAAATATACATTTCCACTACCGTTTGTTTGTTTGTGAGTGTGTGGGTGTGTGTGATTGTGTATGTGTTTGTGTGTGTGAGTGTGGGAGTGTGGGAGTGTGTATTGCGCGGCCGGTCTTGCCCTACTTTCTCGATAGGATGAGCAAAATCGTCAGAATCTATCGTGAAAACATGGAAATATAGAGTGTTACACTCGTTGGTATGTTTGTGTATACATTTGTCTATGTGTGGGTGCACGTGTGTGTCTTCGTATACGGTTGTGTGAGCGTGTATGAGTGTCGACCTCGTGGTCGACGTGATACCTCCATCGATGGCACAAGCCAAATGAAATGAATCGACGAGTAAAATAAGGAAAGTACATTGTCGTGCTTGTTTGTTTTGATTGCCCGTGGGTTTGTGAGTGAGTGTGTGTGTGTGTGTGTGTGTGTGTGTGTGTGTGTGTGTGTGTGTGTGTGTGTGTGTGTGTGTG
>BFEA01000239.1:2135346-2151682 GCA_003427395.1 Chara braunii
GAGAGAGAGAGAGAGAGAGAGAAAGAGAGAGAGAAACAATGGGTGAAGGCACACACAGGGAGGATGTGAGAGAGAGAGATGGGGGGGGCTTATGGAGGAATGAAGGCCGCATACCTGAACACAACGCACGGTTGAAAGGTCGGAGGGTTCAACCTCCTGACGATTCGATGGAACTGCGACGAAGCAATCCGTCATGGTCGCTCGGCGTTGTTCCCGGAAGAAAAGAAGAGAACGGGGGGGGGGATCGACTTTCCCCATTTGAGTGGAACCTGTCTGGCATTGTGGCCAGGTAAGGTGCAAGAGGAGGAAGTGCGCAAAGGGAGGAAGGTGATCACGTGGAAGAGGAGTGCGCAAGAAGAAGAAGAAGAAGCAAAAGAAGAAGAAGAAGAAGAAGAAGAAGAAGAAGAAGAAGAAGAAGAAGAAGAAGAAGAAGAAGAAGAAGAAGAGGAAAAAGAAGAAGAAGAAGAAGAAGAAGAAGAAGAGGAGTAGGAGGAAGAAGAAGAAGAAGATGAAGGAGTACTAGGAGGAGATAGAAGGGGAAAGAGCAACGTACCTCGCCTTACGACCGACGATGGTGACACGAGGCTGGGTCTATCTTCCGCTCGACATGATTGAAACTCTCATTGGTGCCTATTGTATCCTCGTGTCGTGGTCTCGGTATGTTGCACATCGTGACGGGTCAGGACAGGTAAGTCTTACCAATGATTTCAGGCTTTTTCAGCTGAGTACGTTCAAAGTCGGCGTGGTAGAGAGAGGACGAAGCATCATGTAGAGGGAAAGGCTCTAACCATCGAAGCTCTAAAGCAAAATGCTCAGGTCTTGACTGTATCGAATTGGAAACATAACTTGTATACATTTGATTTTATTATTGTTTTTATCATTATTATTATTATTATTATTATTATTATTATTATTATTATTATTGTTATTATTGTTATTATTGTTATTATTAGTATTAGTATTATTGTAATCAGAGTTGTCTTCCTCGATGTCCAGCATGCATGCAAACAGATGACGAACAAGCCGGAAGTTTGCGTCCACACAAACTCAAAGAATATGAAGCCATCAACACAGATCATATTCAAACTTTCCTCGGTCGGTTACGATCCATCGCTATACTCCTATCAACTTGTACACACACACACACTGAAAGAAGTGAAACAGATAGACAACCAGCAATAGACAGACAAACTTACTGGCAAACAGACAGACAGACAAAGACGGACAGACAAGCTGACAGCCACAGAAAGAAAGAGAGAGAGAGAAGGAGAGAATCGTGAAAGATGGGGGGCAGTTTCGTTCATGGTTCTCGTGTATGACATTTGCACGAGGAGGACTGTTTTGCCCTCCGCGTTTGTAAGGAGGCGTTGATCTGAAAAGGGAACGCTACTCATCTAAGATACGACTCGCAAGAGCGACAAAAACGAGGATGCCTCAGAAAGTCAGCAAGCAGCAAACCTGCATGGCACCAATATGCGCCACAACAGCAATGTAGATAGATGGTCTACGCCAAAACAACAATTAGACAGCGTGGCATGTGACACATCAGCAAATGTAGACAGCGTGGCTTGTGTCACATCATCAATGTAGATCAGTGGCATGCGCCACTTCAGCAATGTTGATAAGTGACATGCTCCACACCAGCAATGCAGACCAATTGCATGCGCCACATCAGCAATGCCTGGCGCACAAAATACACAGCGCAAGCATGCTGCCACAGTCCCGCGGCGTCGTCCACAGTACCAGCGCACATCCAGTGTTAAGCTAGCGTCAAGGCAGCATAGAAAAACTGCATGTTGACTCCCTTGAGGCCAGACCTTATGTAATGATTGACGAGGCTGACCGGCCTCAAGTATCACACTCATGGCGGCTTAGAACGACTCACAGCCGAGGGTCTAGATTGTGTACAGTTGTAGACTTCCGCTTGGTCCCGGTACCTGCATAGAAACAAGTGTGTGCGTCTGACCCGGCCTGGGCTGGGTACGCTTTCAGTTTGACTGTAGGGCGCCTTAACTGCAGTATGATAGAGAGAGTTTCACTGGAGTATATTACGGAATTGATCAGAAAGACATGTGAGGTGAAACTGAGATAAGAGAGAGAAAAAACACAGACAGACATACATACAAACATACACATACAGACAGATAGACAAAACAGACAGACAAACAAAGACTGACTAAGACAGCCACAGATAGACAAGACGGACATACAGACAGACAAACACGGAGAAAAAGATAGAGAGAGAAAGGGGGAGAGACGAAGAGAAAGGAAAGAAGGAAACTTACCTCATCTCCACCGACTATCGACCCTGAGTGCGGTCCATATTTTATTATTATTATCATTATTATTGTCATATTATTTTGATTATTGTTATTGATATTGCGAGTAATGAGCCCTCGCAAGGCCGTTATCAGACATGCACGTGTTCTGAGCAACGACCCTCGGCAAGCCTCGTGCCAGCCCTAAGTGAAGGCGGCCTGAATACCCACGAGAAGGGCTTGCCTCAGCATCTTCCAAAGTGGGCCTCAGACAATTGCTGCACACCAGTTGGTTACAAAACAGTGTGCGCTTTTGCTGGCTCCTTCCAGAAGCAACAGCTACGCTGCACAGTTGAGCTTAGGGCCCCGGATGGTTGCACCCTGGGCACACACACACACGCATTGTGAGGCCGGCACATAACTAAGTAGCCGCAAACAGATGAGAATGCAGCAATGTCGTCATATCTACCCCACGGGCCGATGCAAACACAACAAATATTGAGTCGGAATAGTGATGAATGTGCCCAACTGCAATGGGCCCGCACAATTAACTGTAGACATGGGCTTGGGCGCAGACACTGGGGCGCGACCAGAAGCTACTGAAAACTTCCATGGCCAGGCCCAAACAGTCCAGCAGCAGCAACACCTCCCGTATAGGGAGGGAGCCAGCCATTCCAAGGCGTTTTGGCCTAGGCAAGCAGAGAGGACACGCAGCTGCAACGCTGCGCAAGTGTCGGCGTGTGCGCAAGCTGGCCTGGGGTGCGCTTGTAGGTGTTGAGTGGTGTGGGGTGCAGCAATACAGCAGGCCACTAGGAGCTATAGGCAGACTGCAGCACGTGAAGAGAAGATGAGCGGCGGTGTTCTTCATGAAGGAGGCGCAGTGTGAGTTGAGAAGGATGATGGGAGGAGTCGAGAGAACGTACCTGGTGTATGTGGGAGGTCGACATTCGTGTTGACGTCATGCACATTGGTCGGCAAACTGAGCCTGTTGCGAGAATGTAGGTGGGATAGGTAGGGTGAGCAAAGTAGATTAGGTGCCGGACAGTAGAAGTGACACCGAATACAGGGATGGCGTGACCTGAGGGTGTGAACGTTGGCTCACGAGGTCACTATATCGCTCTTATTTATATGGAATTTTGGTTCATTTGAACTCTCTACTTGTTACCTAACTATCTGGACTTGTACATGATTATTGTAGCTTTGTTTTCCGTATATCTCGCTAATTCATATTTCTTGCATTATTATTATTATTATTATTATTATTATTATTATTATTTGTCGATTCATTCCTATACCTTTTGTTCTGGTTTGATTGCCAACACAATCATACATGTGCATATGAACCATGTGCCTGGCTAGAGCCATGATCGCCTCCGTGCACGCTGGCATAGAGCAAGTCCAAGTGCACGCCGAGTCATTTAGGCAGGAGGTTGAAATGAAAAGGTAGAAAGAAGAAAAGAAGGAAGAAGGTAGAAAAGAAAATGAAGGAAGGAATAAGGAGGAAGGATGAGAGGGATGAGAAAGAAGAATAAAGACACGAAACGAGAAAGGACTTCGTCTGTTTTCTCAGTCTCATCATGTAAACCCTTGTTTTGTACTGCCCTCAACTGCCTTGTATCTAATGAATGTATGAATATAGAATAGTAGTTCAGAACGAGTGATAGGATAAGGCTCCTGTGTGAGGAACATCCTATTACTCATTTGTACATACATATGTATTTTAGACTGTTAGGTTGATTGACTAGAAGTGGGGTACCTCTATGCAGGTTATTAGACTAAAAACAAGTGGTAGGATACACATGTCTGAGTTATCCTACTGCTCGTTCAAATCCATACAGACTAGTAAGTATGAGATGAAGGCTCCCGTGAGGGTCTTCTTACTTCATACTTACATTTAATCGGACTATAATATAGTCCTCCGTTAGAATTGAAGTTCATATCGTTGAACTTCATGTAGGGCCTGCTGTGACCTCATCCCTCCAGATTTTGTGGAGGGCAATTCAGATTGCAGAGATAATACCCAATATTTGAATTAAAAAGAGCAAAATTAAACAAAAATGCAAAAAGGAGTTTATCATTTTTTTTGTGAGCCGTGAATTTGAGATCAGATCTCATGGTGGAGAGCATATGGCCGTTTTTCGTGGGCCAACTCAAACGGCCAACTCCGGAATGAGTTGGCAGCTGAAAATGGAAAGAAACAAAAGAGGGAAAATGCCAAAACTATGCATTTGGCCCATAAAGGGTCAAATGCACAAAAAACTGAAAAAGTGAGCATAGGGGCTCAAAATTGAAGCAAGGACCACTTGGGGGTAGCTCGGAATTATGCTGGCCTTGGATCTCAGCAAGATCCAAGGTTGGGATTGCTTCGAGGCATGGGAAAATACCTCGGCCTACCCAAATTGGGATAGAAACAACAAAAATCAAGAAAAAGGTTCATAAGGCCTTTTTCTTTCAAGTAAGGTTGCCCCTTCAGCATTTGGCTTCGAGGGGGCAGCATTTGAAAAGGAAAAGGAGGCTTGAGGAGGCCAAGAGGCAGTCCGAGTTGGTACCAGCCACTCAGACTTCATGTACTTGGCCAAAATGAGGCCCGAGTGCCCCCGGAGAGGCGTAGTGGTGGAATTTGGCCTTGGGGGTACCTCAGTTCACTTGGAGGCTCATGGAGAGGCTCATGGGCTGACCGACACTCCGGTTTCAGCCTACATAGACTGAGGGAGCAGTCCGCCACACTCACCTTGCTTGAGGCAAGTACGTGCTGCTGGGATTCGTCCGGGAGAGCACCACTCTCACTTGAAGTAAGAAGAGGGGAACCCCTGCCAGTTTGGGAGCTTAGAGGAGACCGTGGGCTAGTGTGAGGAGCTCTAGAGGCTGGTGGTAGTGAGGCTGGCCTAGGAAGGTAATCCGCCATAGACCCCAGGCTGTGAGCAAGAAGGAAAGGCTAGAGAGAGTCCCATTAACCCTCCTAGAGGGGAGGACTCCATAGCCATAGTGATAGGAGTTTGTCGCAATCAGGAAGGGACTGATGAGGACGAATGAGAAGGGCTTGAGGAGGAAGGGAGTCATAGCCAAGTGAGGAGAAGCATCATCAAGATTGGTACTTCAACTCCAAGATACTAGAGGAGGTGAGTGGAAAGAAGGAGAAACTTCTTCTTCTTCTTCTTCTACTTCTTCTTCTTCTTCTTCTTCTCCTTCCTCTTCCTTTTCTTCTCCTACTCCTCCATGTTCCCTCATCTACATTTCCTTTTTTTTTTTTTTTTCTTCCTCATCTTCTCTCTCCATAGGTGCTTCCCAAAGCTTAGTATAGGTAGTAGGAGGCTTTTTCCCTAGTGATAGTCTTCCCATGGACCATTTCTTCACTCCATAGTAAATCGCCACTTCCCACTTTGTGTGTGCATACATGTGAGTGAGTTACACGCAATCTTTCTTCTTGTTTTGGCCAATTTTTCACTTGGGTGTAAATCACAACTTGTAGTCTTGCTCGTTCTAGTGTTATAATCGTCTTGAACTCATGCATTATCCATTTCTTCACTCCATAGTAAATCGCCACTTTCCACTTTGTGTGTGCATGCTTGGGAGTGAGTTTCACTCACTCTCTCTTCTTGTTTTGTCCAATTCTTCACTTGGGTGTAAATCGCAACTTATATTCTTGCTCATTGTAAACTCGTGCATTATCCATTTCTTCACTCCATAGTAAGCCGCCACTTCCCACTTTGCGTGTGCATGCTTGGGAGTGAGTTTCACTCACTCTCTTTTCTTGTTTTGTCCAATTCTTTAGTTGGGTGTAAATCGCAACTTATATTCTTGCTCATTGTAGTGTTTTAGTCATTTTGAGCTCATTCATTGTCCATTTCTTCACTCCATAGTAAATCGTCACTTCCCACTTTGTATATGCATGCTTGGGAGTGAGTTGCACTCACTCTTTCTTCTTGTTTTGTCCGATTCTTCACTAGGCTGTGAATCACAACTTGTATTCTTGCTCATTCTACTGTTCTAGTCATCTTGAACTCATGCATTGTCCTTTTTTTCACTCCATAGTAAATTGTCACTTCCCACTTTGTGTGTGCATGCTTGGGAGCGAGTTACACTCACTCTTTCTTCTTGTTTTGTCCAATTGTTCACTTGGGTGTAAATCGCAACTTGTAGTGTCGCTCATTCATGTGCTCTAGTCATCTAGCTCATGCATTGTTCATTTCTTCACTCCATAATAAATCGCCATTTCCCACTTTGTGTGTGCAAACTTGGGAGTGAGTTACTTACTCTTTCTTCTTGTTTTGTCCAATTCTTCACTTGGGTGTAAATCGCAACTTGTATTCTTGCTCATTCTAGTGTTCTAGTCATCTTGAGCTCATGCATTGTCAATTTATTCACTCACTAGTAAATTGCTACTTCCCACTTTGTGTGTGCATGCTTGGGAGCGAGTTTCACTCACTCTCCCGTCTTGTTTGTCCAATTTTTCACTTGGGTGCAAATCGCTACTTATATTCTTGCCCATCCTAATGTTCTAGTTATCTTGAGTTCATGCTTTGTCCATTTCTTCACTCTATAGTAAATCGCTACTTCCCACTTTGTGTGTGCGTGCTTGGCAGTGAGTTACACTCACTCTTCCTTCTTGTTTTGTCTAATTCTTCACTTGGGTGTAAAATCGCAACTTGTATTCTTGCTCCTTCTAGTGTTCTAGTCATCTTGAGCTCGTGCATTATTCATTTCTTCGCTCCATAGTAAATCGCCACTTCCCACTTTTTGTGAGCTTGCTTGGGAGTGAGTTACACTCACTCTATCTTCTTGTTTCGTCCAAATCTTTACTTAGGTGCAGATTGCTACTTGTGTTTTTTCAAGTCTAGTGTGATGAATGTTGTAACCATTCCTCTACCCATGTGCCTGTTTGAAGTTCAGTTTCACCCTCCCCCGTGCTCTATTTAAATCCTGCTTGTTTCTCCCTCCGTGCTCTAATCGAACGCGGTAAATAGGAGGTAGGGAAAAATATTGGTTTTTTACTAGGGTTGTTGTTGTTGCTGTTGCTGTTTATAATAATCTTGCTGCTGCTGTTGATGCCTGGTCAAGCCCCTGGTTGTTGATGCTGCTGCTGAAAAGTCGACGGCCAACCTCGGGAGCACGGGCCGGTCCAGAAAAGGGACTAAGGGGCCAATGCGACCGGGAGGCTCTTAGACCAGTTCCGCCACACCAAGGATATGAGGGTTGAGATTTCTCATACCTTATATCCTAGGCATACACAGATGACCTGCAAAAACTGCAAGTCGTCTGAGTCCATTTTCCTCCAGAAACAGGAAATGGACTTTACCGAACTGTTCGCCTTGAGACCCGAGATGGGGGAGAAGGAGATGGAGGAGGAAGAAGGAGATGGAGAAGGAAGAAGGAGATGGGGGAGAAACGGGAAATGGACTTTACCGAACTGTTCGCCTGAGAACACAACCAAGAATCAGAAAATGTACTCTTGCGAAATGATCAGTGAGACTACTACCCGGCGTGAGGGCAGAGCTACATCCCCAATGTCAAAGCTCTCTCGCTTGATGGCCCACCCCCATCCATTTCAAAGCACTAGATGGGGGTGACCCCGCGACGAATGATCCACGCCCTCAGCATGAGCGTGGGCGGGCCGAGCCAACTGGGACCCGCCGTGGGGTCGACATAGGCTCGAAACCCTGATGGGGTTTGGCCCTAAACCGGCGGCAACGAAGCATTGGAGCGGTTGGAGATGTTGAAGGGTTGAGGGCCAGACGGGGCTATCCCCTTTGGTTTTGTTGTCGGCCCATCCATGGGCCCGGTTGATGGAATTGAGAGGGGGCGCCAACGGTCTCCCTCCCCAAAGCACCGATTTCCGATGTTCTCATCTTTTGATCTTTTCTTCTTTTTGATCTTTTAGTTATTTTAGTTGCTGGTCCCGTTTCTGGGACACGGCACCAGCGTCGGTACTAAGAATTGTTTGTGGGATGCCAGCCAGCTAGGCTGCGGGGGGCAGCGGTTTCCAACCCCACGAAAGTGGTCGTCACAATAGTCGAGGACCTTGACCACGCGCCTCTTTTGGCAAGCCTGTTTGGGTTCGTGCGTGTTTGGGATGCTAGCGAAATTCTTTTATCCTGCCCGTCTGGAAACACAGGCCGAGAAGTTTAATGTGCCTGCGAGCCGGTGGGTGCCCAACCCACGAGACGGAAGAAAACTGAGTGTCGGGCGTCTCTCTGCAGGTGTGTTGCCTGCCACCCATGATCTGTTGTGAGAGGTTTGGGTGAGGGCATGCCCGTTGGGACACGAAAGATGGTGAACTATGCCCTTGGCACAGTCGGGCAGAAGGACAGTGGCGGAGGGCGCAGACTGTGCACAGCCACTCACATTGGACCCTTCTCGATTTCGGTCCTCAAAGTTCTCATTTGAATATTTGCTACTACCACCAAGATCCGTAGCGGAACCTGCTTCACCTGGGACCACGCTGCAAGCTTCGCCGCGACCCCGTGCCCTCCTCTCTTCATGACGGACGAGCATAGGCCGCATGCCCCAGCACCATCTATATCGGGGCTGACTGATTCGGCAAGCGGGTTGTTACACGCGCCTTTGCGGATTTTGACTTCCATGGAAGCCGCCCTGCAGTCTGTGTCAACCAACACCTCTTGTGGTGTCGAGGCCAGAGACACTAAGGAGGAAGGCATGAGTTGCGCACCTGGGCGATGCATTTTGGATGAAGGAGCGCTGGACCATTCTTGCTATGTTGCAGTGTTCTTCGCTCAGTACAGTGGAGTTTGCTCATCGTTGTGACTATCCTCTTACTCAAGGTGCCTTGGTAGTTGGTCGCAACAGCATGGTTTTTTGACCCCGAATGAATTTGGTCGTGATTGATGGTCGGATGCGTTCGCCTGTTGTTGGGAACTATGCGGTGGAGAAGACGGAAGAGACTATAGCGGGGGCAAAGTTACGACATCCGCCCGGTACTCGATGAAATCAGGCGGTTGAAGGTGCAAAACGGGAGTTTTGTGGTCAAGCGAGTTCGATGGCGGGATTAGAACGGTGAATGGGAGAGTGTGAGGGAAGGTAGGTGAGAAAATGAGTGCGTGGAGAGTGTCGAGATGGAGGACTGACGGGAGTGAAAAGTCCATATCTCGCTCAAATCTCAATGGATTTGAGCGAGACAAAATGCTACGTGGGGGTTTTAAGGCACTGTGGAGCATTTGGTCGCGGCAAATTTCGAATTGGTGCAGCGGTTAGGCCGGTACGTACAGCAAGAGTTGCGCCCATAAGTTAGGTGCATTGTTTTTGTGTGAAGGTGAGATGTATCTCTCCACGTTTTAGGGGAAGATCAATTCTCATTTTTACACATTGGTGAATAATGGGGCAAAGGCAGTAGCCGAGTAACCCCTTTCGTTGTTATCACCTTCGGGGAGTGTTCGTGGAGTTGTACGTTTTTATTCATAGTCATGCTGGTGCCACCATGCTCATCATAGTTGCCCAGCGTAATAGCAGTCGCGTCGTTATGCTGGCCATCGCACCGTTACCACAATGTTGATCATCGCATTGTCATCATGGTGCTGGTCCTTGTAGTCGGGCTCCTACCTCCGAACTAGCAGTGGAGGTTGAACCGAAAGCTGATCTGTGGCGTGGCACTACGAGCGATTGCGGGGATAAATTATGACAATGAATCTGTCCGTAATCTGGCGGAAGAGTCATTTCAATTTTGCTCATGCAATCGAGGGAAAGTTGCGTGAGACCAACCACAGGGTTGGATACTTACCTATTAGCCGGTGCGATTCCTCATCTTATCGATCGAAGTAGCCTCTCTATCCCTTTGCGCAAATGGGTGGAAAGCAGTGTATATTTCCATGCTTTATCGGAAGATTCATTCCGATTTTGCCAATTCTATCCATGGAAGTGGCGTGAGACTAGAGAGGGAGAGAGAGAAAGGGAGAGAAAGGAGGCGCTTATAAGTACGAGGAGAGGCAGAGAGAGTGACAGAGAACGCTTATCTCCGAACTGGCAATACGGGATGAACCGAGTGCTGAGCTGCGAGGATCAACCTGCGTGATAACACGGGCAAGGAGATCCAGAGATAAGCAATAACGGGTTGTGTCTGTATCTGCCCGTTTGTAACAGCTAGGTTTAGTGGGCAAGGAAGCAGCCACGTGCATCCAATCCCGATCTCGACCGTATCCTATGTGGGGGCGCTCGTCGTAGTGATCCCGAAGGTCGTGTCACTATGTTTGAGCGTCCTCCCGTTTGCGCTCTCCGTCACAATGGGCTTACTCGTCCTCTTGATCGTAGGTGATAAGGATCTTTACTGGAGTGGTGGGAGGATTATGAGACCGTGTGAGCATGCACGTGTGTGTGAGAGAGAGAGAGAGTCGACGAGAAGAGAGTTGTAAGAGAGACTGTTGGAGAATTAATCAACGGAAGTTAACTACGCAGGGACCTTCCCTCGTGGCCTGCTTCTTCGAGGGACAAGGGAAGAGTCGCATGAACTTGGCCATTTTGTTGGTCAAGTGCATCGACTCGATTAGGAAGGAGGATACTTGCTTATCCGGACTTCGCTCGTCATCCCCAATCCTGTTAGCCAGACATCTCGTCTTGTCAACAGTAAGATCGTATTGCTCGTATCGAAGAACATGATTGTGCTTATTATATTCATCGTCATGATTCTAGGCTGGTTATCATCGCAATCCCAGTCCTCGTAGTGGTTGTCGATGCTCGTTTTAGTCATGTTGTCTTGTAATGACCGTTTGTGGTGGTGCATAGCCATTTTGGGAAACTCGCCAACTTCAGATACCAAGGATGGCAGATTGAGAGCTCTTTCTTGATTCTATGATTGGTGATGCATGACTATTCTTAGCTGCAGGTGTGGTTGGGTCGAACAAAGGTTAAACAGACTAGAAATTTTGAGCCCTCTACTGCAATACTGAGGAGTTTGGGTTGCTGCAGTTGGATTTTTTATATTGCCACGGTATGATCAAGATTGTACTGAGCTGCTGTTAGTGTCAGTCTAAGACAACCGCTATTCTGATATCCTGCTATTCAACTCTACCTTGAACGGCCAGTTGTTTTGTTATGCCGCCGACTGGGCTATCGTCGTGCCTATACGACTTTGGTTGTTGTAAAATTAATCATCACTAAAGCAGTCATCATGCCTATCTTCATAAGTTGGGCTCCATTGTTGTTGTTCTGCCCTGAGGACACAGTGTGTGGTATTACCCAATGAGTTGTTTCTTGTTCCTCCACGCAAGAAGTTGTTGCTGACATTGCCATTTTACCTTGCTATTGTGCACGACTGCTGAGCACTGTTATGTGTTGTTGTTCCACCATGGCTTACGGTTGCGCGTTGCTGTGCACTTTGTTGTACACACGCTTTGTATTGCCATGCTGCACGGCGTTGTGTTCTACCGCGTTTGGAGTTGTGTATTACTACGGTGCCTTGTTGCCGCGCACAGTCGCTGTGGGTATGGTACGTTGCTGATTCTTGCAGCATTTTGTACGCATCTCGACATAAAGCACAAAGGGCGTGCATTATCCGAATGCAGTCTTTTATAGGCTACGTGGCAGTGGTTTGGTTGGGGGAGACAGCGCTGCAGTTTGAAAGGGGGGGGGTGGTCAAACTGCAGAAAGGGTCATTGCTGCAACTTGAGGATCGTCAGGAGGTAGTGACTCTACATTTCAGATTTGATTTTGACCATCTTACTGCGCGCTATTAGCCATCATTGCAGGGCCCTCAGACGCTGTCGAGCGCATTGGCTCCCGCCTTTTTCGCAAAGGCGAGAGCCCTCCCGGCCATATCACGCAGGAGTTTAAACAAAAATAAAAGGAGAGAACTTAGGAATGTCGCATAATAACCCCGCGAACCGCCGAGACGGCCGCGGTCGCGTCGTCCCTTCGCCGCTCTAGCCGGGCGCGCCAGCTGTACATCCTGCGGTCCCCTACGACAGGATAGGTTCCCGCGGGGCATAAGCTTGCTTCCCTAAGGGGTTGTCACCACCCTTAGGGGCGTATCCCTACCGAGCTACTGACCCACGTGCGAAAGCTTTTACATGCAGTCACAGAGGTGGGTCAACCGAGGGCGTTTGCTCGTTCGCTGTAGTATAGATACGCTTGGTTAACGCCAAGTGGACCCAAACGTCGTCCGTTCCTAAGGCGTTGATCTCCTAGGCACGGAGCAAACGTCGGTCGACTAGGACGGTCTCAACCAAGCGTGAAACCCAAATATTTATCCTAGTCCCTTAGACACACGATCAAAAGAAATTTATAACAACCATACATAATTATATCAAAAGAAGTCGACCGTAGTCGACATGAATATATCCAACCTGAAATGATAACTGGAAGAATATAAATCATCATTTAATACATCCAATAACACAAGATAGAAAACAATCCGTCCGCCTCAGGTCGAACACCACAAAACAATCAAACAACCGCCAACAAGAAGTTGGCTATCGAAAACAACATTGATGTTGCCAACATGGTAGTTGGACAACCTCGGTCTTGACTTGATGAGGTGCGTTGCCAAAGTCATTCATGTCAGCCTACCGCCGATCTAAGATTCGACACGCACACACCTGTCTCCATACTTTCTCAATCTTATTGGATGACAGGCTATTTGCTAATGATTCTTGATCAGGGGCATTGCTTGAAGTGTTGCATGCCACTCCCTCTAGGAAGTGGTCTGGGGTACTCCCCCTCCTCGTCCGGACACATGACTCGGGTCTCAGAAGTTGGGCCGTCTCCGCCGAATCGGCAAAGTACCCCCCCGCAGAATGGTCCACTCTGGGTCGATAACGGGGCCGGCTCCTAAAGCAACAAACCCCCGCCCCAGATGCTTCTTGGGGAAAAAGTTGTTCACCTCAAAAATTTCTCAATTATTCTTATTTCTCCTGAGATCATGGTAACTCAAACGAAAAGAAATCGAAGGAGAAAGAGACTGAGAATCATTTAGACAGGTACAAGTAGATAAGGTCATTCGGGATAGAACGGGTCAATCCTAGGGAAAAAGACCAAATCCGTTTGACCTTAATTGCTTTCTTTCAATTGAGTTCATTTCACGATATGCACTGAATTAATCTTTTTCGGAACAACAAATCTTTTTAACAAGCAAGCAGATGAAAAGTAAAAAGAGGACAATCCTTTTCTTCATCTCCAAATAGGCTTAAATCAAACACCTTTGCAAGTATCCTTCTACCTACCTCCACAACATGCATAGAAAACAAGTTCAAAAGAAAACAATACAATCCTAGGCTCACGTCAAACCTTCCAATTCACATGCATGACTCGAACAACTTTCTCTACCTTTTCTTTCGAACATTCAAAACAACAGGGTCAAGCAAAGTGTGGGTTCACACAGGTGTGAAGGAAAGTCTGAGTCATTCGACCGACCTTGAGTGAAGGTTAGTCCGACCCACTCAAGAAAGTCAGGTAATGTTCTAATCAGAAGAAAATGACCGCCGTAGAAAAATATGCGGCACACAACTCCTAAGTTGTGGCCTTTCTCCTGAATGACGGTCCGCGCCTTTCTCCAAGTGCCTAACCACACCAAGGGTCGGGCCCACTGAGATGACTGAATGAGATAACCCTTAAAGAGGGCGCTCCTATGATCCTTTCTCACGTCATTCCGACGTACCGTGCCGTCCTAACACAGTCTCAATGCAGTCCCCACTGCACCTTCACCACCAAGGATACTCCCCAACCAACCGCAAGTCCACGCCACCTCCCATCACCATGTCCACTCACATTAGCCACACCAACATGCTGGTCCCGATCACAACAACTAGTCCCACCTAGTCCCGAAATGGCCCCAGATGGTCCCAATGCAATCCCATACTATCGCCCTCAATACCAGATGGTCCATAACTCAAAACCGCTTGCACTGCGCGCCGCAAAAAAAATGAAGGTGGCCCCCGGTGAAACCCGCAGGTGCCGCGAGCCCCATAATTACTTCGCCACGTGCAACCGCTCTGCACTTTCTGCATGTCGTCGACCCACGCACCAGTGCCGCACAGTCCCAACCACACACCAGCGCTAGCCCAACCTCTTGCCCCTATCATGATCCACCATAGTTGCCGCACACCACAAAAAATAAAGCGCGGAACTGCCACTCGCTGCGCCGTCAAAACCGGTACCACGCCGCCCTGCCAAAAAACATTGGCAACAGTTCCCACCGAAGTGTCGCTGCCGCCGTACCAAAATTTTAGCAGCGTAACCTCACAAAAAAAATCACCATTGTCGTGCCACCAAACGGTCAGCACCTCCCCGTAGGGAGACCTTGATGCCACCACGCCATTAGTTCGGCAACACCGCCCCATCAAAGTGCCAATGCCGCCACCGTTGTGAAAAACCGGCAGCGCTTCCGCACCACTGCCGTTAAAACCACTGCCGCCACCGCAAAAATCCTGCAGCGTTTCCGCGTTATTGCCAAAAAAATCACAGCTGCCGCCAAAAAAATTCAGCAGCGCTCCCACAATACGTCAACAAAAAAATTGTCGTTGCCGCAAAAGGTGCGCAGCATCTCCCCAGCACTTCTCTTCCTATGGCTGCCATGCACGGCATAACCCTTACTCAAATGGAAGTTTAGCCTGCTCACCGCCGCAACCGGCCTAGTTCAGAGCCTTGGTTCCACAAAGTGGTCCCAGGGGTAATCCCACAGGCGCAGCACCAGCCTAACACTGAGGCAGAATGCCCTCAGTATCGGCTATGGCTGCCTCCCTTCTCCTCCTCCAACTCTCTGCAGACCTCCACTCCACCACCAGCACCTCCACCTCTCCAGCAGCACCACCCCTCTACAGCAGCATGCAGCAGCCAGCCGGCATTCACACAAGTGAATGCCCCAGCAGCACTGCCATAAGTGTGAGGCGGGGGGGTGGAGTGCTGTCTTTTCTTGCCAGCCGAAGGCATGTGGGCAGCTGCTTTGCCCACAGCCAGGTAAAATTTCGTCAGCGCTCCTGGCCCTTGATCTAAATCAATGGCCAGGGGCCTTGTGCCTTGGTTTTCCCCTTGGGAACCCAAGGTCATCAAACCCCAGGAGTACCTGGCCATTTTCCCAGGCCAGGTGCTCCTCAAAATGGTTGTACACGGTCACTTTGTTGCTGCCTGCTCAAAATGAACAGGCGCAGTCCCATCAGCCCCTAGAAACTTATGGGGCTGCACCTGTTCCATGGCCGCGGCCACATTTGCGGCCGTTACATTTCCCCCCCCCCCCTTCCTTACTTTTTTTTTTTTCCCCTTTCCTTTTACCCCCTCATTTCCCTGTGCAGGGGGCAACTCATCGTTCAAAACGAACGACCTGTCTCTTATACACATCTAGATGTGTATAAGAGACAGGTCTTGTCACAGAGTCGAACTAGAGTCCAACTCAGAGGGGTCTACCTTTCCCTGCCCACGCCTATATCTTGCGGAAAATAGGTGCCTGATACAGGCGCAAGACTCGAGGGGAAAAAAAAACCTACCTAACTGTTGGCCGCCACTGTCCTGATTCCAACGGCCGTCAGGTAGGACACCTCTCCCTTACTCTCTCTCTCTCTCTCTCCCCCGACAGTCTCGACCGTTACAAGCGGTCAACGAACTGTTGAAAAATCCCTAAGGGAGAGACACGTAGGGTTCCGAACGGCGCCACAATAATGATCGTTCGACCACCAGACACGACTCGCCGACCCTCTCGCTAGACACCACTGAAAGCGTGTGCAAGGTGTCCCTCGTAACTCTTACAAGGTCCCAAAACCTGCACCCGGACGTGGGCGCATTAATGCGGCAAATTCATTCGATTCTGCCCATCCTACTGATGGGTGGTCAGCCCGTTCGTCGAAATGAACGGGCATAGAATCACGAACCAAAAAAAAGAAAAAAAAAAGAAAAGAAAAAAAAAATCTAAAGAAAATAACGAATATAAAGAAAAAAAAAATCTAACTAAAAAATATCTACGACGAATCTAACAGAAGAAAACTTAGAGGAAATCTAAAAAAAGAAAAAACAAAATCAGAAAAAAAGAAATAGAGGGAAAAAAAAAACACTCACCTTTTGCAAAATGGTCGCCCGTCGTTTCAGGTGTCGTCAAGCGCACTGGGGCTGAAATGCCCCAGTCACTTCCTTATCGCCATGTGGCGCTC
>BFEA01000239.1:2152161-2168348 GCA_003427395.1 Chara braunii
TTTTTTTTTTTTTTTTTTTGTTCTTCCCGTGAGAGTACCATAAAGAAATGGAGTGGGACCCAGCCTCGACAAAACTCGGAGCGCAGTGAAAATCAGGGTCGGCAAAAACAGGCTCGGAGGTACTGGTGGTTTAATTCTCGTTGGCTTATGCCAACGACCTTATCATGTTTGTGGGCTCACCCACGAACTGTTGAAATACGGACCCGAGTTCGATCCCTACCGGGATCGAAAAAAAATTGGCCCATTTCTCAATTTATGCGTGTCATCCTTGCGTAGGGTCATGCAGATCTACGGCGCGGTTGATTTCAGCCCGCGATCTCGACGATCGCACGACATTCCGACAGAAGGAGCTAGCCCAATCTCGGTATGTTGGGTTCGATGCCTACGTCTGCGGCATATGAGCCTGAGGTCTCACCTATTGGGCTAGCTCCTACTACGAGAAAAGTAGGAGCAGCTCCTCTATATGAGGAGCTTGCCCTGGGCACCACTACCTGCACGTGGCCCAACAGGGCCTACTCAAGGCCTAGCAGGCCTTGCTTTCTGGCCTGTTTCCCGTCGAATGGCCGCACGGCCACGGCTGGACGGTCACCCGACCAGGTAGGCCATAGCACCGGCCTATCGGCCCCCTGGATCGAAATCAAACCCTGCGGCCCAAAAAATAAAAAAAACTCTATATTCCCTCTGCACTGCAGCCCCTTACCCGGTGCATCCATCTTTTTAGCCTACTTAGGCCCTAAATCGCGCGGCTGCTATTATTTTAGGTAGGATAAGTCTAGTCGTAGCATTCCCACATCCGCGCGCCTCTACAACCTCAACAATAGCGAAGCACTGCCGGGTACTGCCATTACTCTCGGACGTCGTAGGCGTCCGGACTAGGGTTCTAAAATTTTTAGCCTCTCAGTCATAGGTCAGGTCTGAAAAACTTTTGGCAATGTCAGTCTCATCTAGTCCTTCAATTCAACGAAAGAGTCGGACAGCGTCCGACATTGAAAAACCTCGGCAAATACCCTTGTCAGGGTATTTGCCCCGACAGCGCATCCAAACTTCAAGGCCCTCTCACGCGAGTCTGAGTGCACCTCCCTTGTATCTAAGAGACTAAATGACATCTATCTCTGCCCTTCTTACTCTAAGTCTAGTCTGACTGGTTCGAAGAGGATAGCGGCAGGCGGGATTGCAACCCGTACGACCACATCAAGACCCCGTGGGGAGTCAGCCCACCGATTGCGGGAGCTCTGCCGGAGCCCAGGCGGGGTTCTGGAGGCAGGGAACACTCAGGTATAATGCTCGTTTTACACGTGTGATCCTATCCCCGAAAAGTTGTACTACCCATTATCTAAATGAAAATATGACTGAGAAAACTATTATTTTTGCTTTTCATTTCAGGACATGATCTGAAAAGGTAAATTAACAAGTATGTATGAGAACCCAGATTACCTGAGTGAATTCAAATAAGACGAATTGAGGGAAAGGTGGGAGGAAGGTGTTTTGCTTGAGTTTGACCGGGTCAACCAAAGGCTGAGTCCATTCTGAGTGTGTGGACTCAGTGCTATGTTTCTTTTTGTATGTTGGGCTGCTTGTTTGACTTTTAGAGGCTGGGACGCTCCATAAGTTGGACAGTCCGGTCGCATGTTTTCTTTGGGGTTTCTGAACAGAGGATGGGATCCCCAAGGTGGGTTCTCAAAATCTTTGTTTCTTTTGTTGTTGAACAGAGTTGGGCACATTCTAAGTGCGTGTATCCAATTCTATGTTCATTTCTGAAAGAGACACAAGCAGAGGCTAATCACAACATAAGTTGGTGTGACCAAGTCATGAGCCATGATCATAAGTGGAACCAGAGTATACAATATGATATAATTATATATTAAGTATATCATTGGCAGGCTAGGCGCCATAAGTTGGGAGATCTAGCCATATAAGCCGGGAGCAGACAAAGCAAAAAAGGAAATAAGATTCACAATATAAAATTGAGAGGTAACTTTGCGCAGGCTGACTCATCTATAAGTTGGGTAGTTGGTCTTATGCCCTTGATAATACAAAGGGCAGAGAGATAATATAAAACTTGGTTATTTTTCTTTCTAAACATAAGTTGATGTTTGGATGGGGATCCTCATAAGTTAAGGTGACTTGACCACTCGTCTGAAGACAGAAAGAAATTGTGACCTTACTTATTGAATGTAGTTGTGTTGTGGAGGCTGGGCGAACGCATAAGTTGCGGGTTGTTCGGTCACACACAGTTGTTGCTTGTTTAGGCGGGGCTAGACTGCTCATAAGTTGAGTAGACTAGTTTTACGCTATATGTTACTCTTTAGGTTGGCTAACCACACTATAAGTTGGTGTGTTATAGTTATATGTCTCTCGTCGTTTGTTCAGGCAATGGTTGGACCCCTCATAAGTTGAGGTGGCTCAGTTAATTGTGTATGCCGAATGTTTAGGCTGACCAGCCTCACCATAAGTTGGTGCAGCCCGGTGTCGCACTTTTTCTAGTCGGTCCTCTTCGGGCGACTAGAAAGCCAACATGCTGTCACGTAGGGTTTTGTTGTTGATTGCAATAAAATAAATTAAATAATGCAAATCCCTTCCTGTCGTGTGCGTCCGGCTTCGAGTGAGACCCTTCAATTGCGGTCTTCGTTGGTCCCCGGTCTTAGGAATCTTTTATTTCGATTCGGAACAGCAGAGAATCATGCAAATAATAATCATAAAAATTGTGGAGTGCTATGCATGCATCAATTATGTCAATCTGATTTTGAAAACTGTGACAGAATCATCCACGAAAGCAATCATCAAGCAAAGACAAAATGCAAGAAAACAAGACCAACTGACTCGAGCAATGGCAAAGTCGAGTGAATGAGGGAAGAATGAGAACTCATAATAGTCTCAGGGAGTACATACGGAAGAGAGCATTGCCAACACCAATCAAGAGTCCTCACTCATCCCTCTGAACTTCACTCTCTATCTCTCACTTTGTTGTCCGTCGTTTGGGCTTCTTGCCATGTCTCCGTACTCTCTGAGGTTGTGGCCTCTGTATATAGAGCCACCTGAAACCTGCAAGCTCTGAGCATTTCCATCCAAGTCCCATGATGCGGAAGTCAACCATGGCGCAAAACTCCTCCCATAGTGTAGGAAGATATGGCTGAGAGAAGATACCTCGTCTGAGATGTGGGAATTCGGATGGCTCAGTCACTGCGTCGTAGTCGATCTCTGCAGGGGAGATGTACCTCTTGGCTAGGTCTACAAGGTCACCCCAGCATGATCCATCAGTGAAGTAGCAAGGAACCGGAGGTTTGGGGTAGTCTGTAAAGAGCTAGGGGCCAAAGTTGTAGACCAGTCTCGATTCCCCTTTGAGTCTCTCAACTTTCCATTGTACGAACCTCGCTGCTGCCACCCAAACAACGTCAAAGTGTGGATGTGTCTCATTACCTTTCTTAAGGTATACCCGCAAGTCCTTGACTGCACCTCGTGCAAATTTTGTAAGAGCAACGAAGATTGACAGATCTTCGCACTTGAAGCCGCCGATCTTGACATAATTATATGGGAAGCTTTCCCTAGAAGCTACCTGATTGAGGCTGTCGAGGACAGACTGCTCGACTGAAATGGGGTTTATTTCTCTCATGGGCTTTAATCAGATAGATACTACCTGCTAGAAGGAAAATAAACAAATTTCGACTGATGAATGTCTGCAGCTGTTTGAATTGACTGTTGCTTGCTGATGAATGGACGACAATTGTTGCTAGATGGGCAAGCCTTTAGTTGCCAATTGAACTCTGCCTGAGGATTGTCCAAAAGTTGTCTGAGTATTATCCGAAAATTGCCAGAAAGTTCACTGATATTTTAAACCACTCAATAGCAGATTCACTTGTACTGCAAGATGGATCAGCCAGGGCACTGATAACAACGCAGAACTCTAGCCACTGGTAACAACGCTGTGTACTGATCACTGACAGCTGTGCTGAGTACCACTCACTGATAACATGACTGAGTACCACTCACTGATAACATGACTGAGTACCAACTATTATCCTCCTTGCCTCCTCAACTGAACCCACCGAAGAGAAAGTGCTACTCAGTTTCTCGTTAGCCCCGTAAAAGTAGTAAGTGTACTCTATCCATGTGTGGTTTCTCACTAAAGTTAACGCATATTCCATCATAAGAGTTGTATGATGGTGAAGGTTGTCAATAATCCCCTCTTCCCTACCTTCAGTTTCGCGTCTGTGCAGCGAGCAGGTCGCTCTCACCGTGGTCTCACTCTCCATTTCTCTACGTAAACTCGCCACATTAGAGAGTGACTGGGTAATGATCAAATGCAGCCAGTTATCAGGTCTGATCTTAATAATCCCGCTGGAAAGACACTTGCTCGATTAATAAGGGAATGTCCTACGACTAGGCCTCGACTGGAACCGCAGATACTGCCCCGGGTAGCCAGGTACTGTCGAGAGTTAGATTATTGGGAGTTGGCCACGTGATTGTAAAGTACACAAGGAAGGAATACCGATTTTTATATGACACTTACAGTTTGACATGTTCTGTTTAGTCCTTTACGAGTGGGATCTTCTCTCCCTCGAGTGTCACATAAGTACGACACCCTTAGTATGTGGTCATATTCTGCGTAAATGGTAGCCGACCCGACTTCAATCAAACACCAAGTGAGAATTCCAAAGTGAACTTCAGCCTTTGGTTCGATGCTGTACTGCTACACCTCAGTCAAGTACCATGGGGAACATCATGCACGAATGCCAACATGTCCTCACAGTGGGGCATGACGACAGTTCGTGTCTATGAGCTGGGAATTCTTGCAGTTAGTGCCCTGCTTCATGCCTCGTCAGAGTCATATCGTTAAGTAATACCCTGTTCGACTGCCTAGAGGTTCCCGCCTTGCTGATTATAGGCGTGTTTCCCTCAGGCTCTCTGCGGTATGCTTCTCAGTTAGGATGTGCCCCGAGACCTACCAAGGACCACCACTGTTTTCTCTGCAGGATAGTTGGGCAGTCTGAGCATTGATCAGACTTACTGAGTGCACTTGTCTTGAATGTAGGATTTGGTCTGAGTGTGAGTCTACTCATGTGTGACACTGTGAGAAAAACCTGGTGTACCAGGCATGACCAGAATCCACGGGTAACTAGGGAAGTTTATCAGGTGCTCCCTTCACTCACTCCTAGTGGGAGCCTCTTTCCAAAGTGTTAACCCTCCGAAGCAATGGGCTGCTCAGAGGATCGCCAAATTGTTTTACGGAGCAAACAGATCACTGCAGAGGAACTTAACCCTCCTTTTGCATTATAATCCCTTTCGCCCTCAGTAAACACACCTTCCCTTTTCTCGAACGTTTAGAAACATAATGAGCTCTCTCCCTCTGCGGTCGTTTTGTCCAAATCATCCCGCATACTTGCAGGTTCGACTCGTCATGCGCTCAGTCACTTGTTTAAACAATTGTAAGTTTGTATGGTCTCATCCTCCAGGGCGTTAAGGTGTCAAACAGCCGTCTTCTCATCCACCCAGAGTGGTCACTTTCCCCTGAGGCTGAGTCCAAGTTTTTTGTCCGATTGAATTAACTAAATGACTGACACTAACATCGGTTCGTCATAAATAACACCAATCACAACCTTCTCTTCTGTCTGGGAAACACAATGAACGTTGAAACGTGTCTCTAGGATCAGTCTCGTAACCGTGGATTAGTCAGTAGTACGTGTTCTATCAAGAGTCACGACAGATTTTGCCAACCTCTTACTCGTAGTTTCAACTGACTCTTCGTTCATGCATAGCAGAAAGGTTTGACTATCCATCCTAGTCCATGCTTCAGAGGTATACCTAGAAGGTTCGCACTTTAAAAATGGACCACTTATCATCAACAATCTGCTCGCCTCAGTTAGCAGAGCCCCGACCCTCGCCCCATACATATATACAAGTACATATACGTACATATATGTAAGAGTGCGAGAGCAAACGCACAGCTCACTCCCCCTCCCTTCTTTAGCCTTGGTGAGCCAGACCGTGTCTAGAACTCTCTGTACCTAGCGGGCTGTTTCGCAAAATTCAGATCCGAGTTTTCCCTTTCTTTCAGCATAACAGGCCTGACTTTGTAGTCCGCACGGTCAAGCATCCAGGGATACTCAATCACCATCTAGCAGATACTTAGCCAATAGGTAGGCTATCTTTCGTGCCACAGATAGCCTTTTCCCCATCAATTGACAACAATTAGGAGTAACTGAATTCAAGGGACCTCACTTGATCCGGGTTTCGTTCCTTAAAACCCAACTCGCGCGGTCTCCTCGGTTACCCGCTTTCTCTTCAAATTGCAGCCGAGTTTTCAGAGGGCTCAAGGAAATTAAACCATGGATTTACACTGACAGGCCACCAGATTGTACAAACCGTTACACGCCATTCAAGAAAAACAGAGTCAACCAGCGATTGAGTTCAAGTTATATTTGACGAAAAATCCTTTCAGTTCTTAATTATTATGACGATCTTTAAGCAGAGCATGAGCTCACTCTCTGTGCCCCAGACCGACTGTGCCAGATCAAGGTAGCGTTGAAACATACTAAACATACCCTCGAGCCTCTCAGACTCTAGAACAAAGGCGATCACTAGCAGCCGGAGGAGGGGAGTCACAAAAGATCGCAATCATAGACCCATGACTTTCCGAGGCTTACCTCGCTCAGACATACTGATAGCTCTCTTTAATATAGCCAATGATCATCCCTTTTCGCAAATGCAAGCTCCAAGAGCATGCGCCGCAAAACTCGATAACACTTGAGGGAACAGTTGATAGTTATCAAGAAGAGGATGTGGTTGATAAAGAGTGTCTAATTGAGATTTCTCTAACTTTCGAAGGTCGGTTTCTGTTTGCTCGGACTGTTTTACCATGAGGGTGAAGACGTGAAGCGTTGGGAGTCGGGCTTAGTACACAAGGCAAGGGGCATCAACCCCGAGCTCCTAGAAAGCTAGAACTTCTCATGCCAGTGGGCATCACCTCCACACTTGGTGCTGACTTATTTCGCTTTCGCCGTGGTAGACATGAATGAAGAGCACGAGTATGGCAGGTCAACCAAAAGAACAAAATAGTTATGAGCTCTTCCAGCTTCTTTTCAAGACTACCTGGACGTCACGCGTCAGCGAGAATTGGCTTGAGTTTGCTCTGCAGGCCCTCTAGAGAGCCTCCCTCTAGCGCTTCACACAAAAACGCTTTTCATTGCTCATGACCAGGGATGATCTTGCAATATGCTGGCGGGTTGAGGTCGACCGTGTCAGCGAAGAAGAGAAAGAACATGAGAGACATTGCTTGCAGATCACTTGCGCGAGCTTAAAGACAGCGCAACACACGCCCTTCTCATAATCACCACGAATGTCTCTTATCGCTCATTAACAGACTCGCCAGACCTATCACTTCTCCAAATATGCACTCAAGTTGGTCCAATCTCGCTCCCCTGTTAACTCATTGCTAAACCCCGTTTCTTGTGTATCCCTCCTAGTCTTTACTCGAGTCGTCACTCGCTACTAGTCACTAGCAAGAAAATGAAGCTAGGTGGGACACCAAACATCTCGTTTGCCTCATGCGGAGATTGCGAGAAGAGGGCTATGAGAGAAGCATGAAGGAGAAAGACGTCATAGCTAGCAACGTCAACAAGCATTCCCACTTACGTCCCCCGAGGGTCTAACGTTTTCTGCATATTCGCACACGCGCCACTCATGCCGTACGTGCTAACTCTCTGTCCGCCTCTTTCTTGCGCTGCAGCTGAGCGGTCCCTTTCTCTCATCCGTAACTGACGCCAACTAGCCTCCTGGCCATTCTCTCTAACTTGTTGCGAGTTGGCATCAGGTTGACGTCTTCATCTCAGGCGCGCATACCACGCTTGCCTTCTTCATAGTCTGACTTCTCTCTTTGTGTGTTACTCGTCACATCCCTACCACCCTCATGCACATCGCTCTCTCCTGCTCATGCATGAACGACTTCAAGGAGAGGTTGACTCTGGTGACTCTCTCTCTTACACGTGTCTCTCTCCCCGGCTCTTCCTTTCAACTGTCTCGTGCCCTTTTGGCCTCTGTTGTCGTGAGCTGGCCTCGGGCCCGCCTTCCACAGGCTGTGCCCGGGGATGGTTCTTGCGAACCTGGTCCGGTCTGTTCCACGAATGGCGATCAGTCTCCCGGTCACTAGCCTCACTTTCCACCTCTGAGTCTAGGTCCAGATGCAGCTGCTCACGCTCCACTGTGTCCATCGAGGTCCCTGCGTCCAGGTAGGAAACGGTCACCTTTAGCTCATCAGTGACTCCGTCCCTTCTGCACCTCCTTTCGGCTCTGTCCTTGGCCTCCGTAATCGCTAGCTGCAGTCTCTGATCAGCCCTCATCTCCTTTTCTCTCCCCCCTTCAACATCAACCCTCAATCTCACCTCTTCATTGCGACGACTTTAGTCCAAGGTAGCGGTCACAGTAGGCCCCTCACCCGACATTGGCTCCCAGCGGTCACAGTAGGCCCCTCACCCGACATTGGCTCCCACCTCCAGATAAACTGGAGGTATGTCAGCCTATATCCATGTAGCCCACTACTTCGTAACATGACTCAGCTTTTCCCGAACAGGCCGAGCACGATACCCGACTGCCAGCTCCTAGACAGACCTCACAACGATCCGAGCGCGCACACACAGGTGGATTCGTGCGCTCACTTCACCGCCCCACCTCAGAACTAAGTCGCGATCGCATAACGAGACCGTCTATGTCCAACGCAAAATGGCACAGTCCCCTTTCTTCTTATAAGATCACTATCTATCGAGGCCCTATGTTCAGAATGAGGGACCCAAATATCTCTCATGGCTCTGCACTTTTAATTGACTAAATTTTTAAAATTTTAACCAAAAGTGATAAACAAAACAAAGAAAAAGGAAAAACAAGAGACAGTACCCCTGCAGCCGAGGAGCCAGCCCCCGCTTGAAGCGATTGCAGGTCTATGCGGCAGTCCCATAACGGGGCACCAACAAACTTCTCCCTTCCTTCAAAATGCGTTGCTTGTCTGTCCCTTAATGGGTACCCGCTTCCGATGGTAAGGAGGGGGCTTATGACCCTCCACGGGGGGTGACAAGCCTCCTATCGATGCGGCCGCGGGTACTCCCATTTTGTTATTGAGGCCCAACCGCGCGGCGCTCAGTCGAACAAATCAGCTACGGGCGATGAGTGAAAAGTCGGCCAGTCTAGGCCGCTCATACCACGAAACTTTAGACCGTTAATCTTCCCGCGAGAAGACAAAAGAACTTAAATAGAAGGGGAATTAATAATTTTCTTTTCAATAATAACAATAATAATAAGAATAAGAATAACAATAGTAATGAGAACTAAGAAAAGAAAGAAATTTATAACGTCGTGGCTGCCATACGTTGTCAAATCATTACGGACTAAGACGAGAGCCCTAATCAACTAACTGATCCGGGGTATGGTTTTCTTTTCCTTTTTCTTTCTATCCCTTTTCCCTGCTCTGACTGGGATCGCAGAAATCCGCGTATCTAACCCATAACTCAGCAGAAGGGTACTCAGCGCATAATAGAAAAGACCACGTAGGTCTTTTCACTCTTGCGTCCCAGGGCGAGCCCAACGGCTACCACGGCCACAGGCCGGTAGTGCTCTGTTGTACAGCAGAGCGCCGAGCCTGCGTGGACCAATGGAAAGCCCTGTGGCGCACCCTTTTGCTGAGGACAGGCACCAACAAGACTGATCCATAATAGGGTTTCATTCGAGTATACCAGGAATGTTGCACAGGCTCGGAGACAACCCGATGAGTAGCGGGCACCCAGGCAAGGAACAGGCACAGGGTAGGAGCCTGGCACACGGAGGAGGGTCGGGACACCGCGCCCTCCGACACCGGTCATACGCCTTATGTCAATCGTTTAGGTGGAGGCTGATCACACCATAAGTTGGTGTGGTAAGTTTTATGCCTTACGTTTATTCGTTGAAAATGGTTATATTGCGAAAGTTGGGCGAACGCACAAGTTGCGGGCTGTTCGGTCATTCACGCATATAATTTTGTCTAGGCTGGGCTAGACTACTCATAAGTTGAGTAGCCTGGTTCTATGCTATATGTCACTGTTTGGGTTGGCTGGGCACATCATAAGTTGGTGTGTTTTGGTCATATACCTTTTGTTGTTGTTCAGGCGAAGGCTGGCCCCTCATAAGTTGAGGAGGTTCAGTTTCTTTGTGTATGCCGAACGTTCAGGCTGACCAGCCTCACCATAAGTTGGTGCGGCCCGGTCATATGCCTTATGTCAATGGTATAGGCAGAAACTAATCACACCATAAGTTGGTGTGGCTTAGTCCTATGCCTTACGTTTATTTGTGCTACCAGGCTATGGCACCATAAGTTGGTGTGGCCTAGTCATATAAACAGGCAGGTCAGTCACATCCATAAGTTGAGTTGGTTGATCCTATGTCTTATGTAAGGAAGGGTAAAAGGGGATAATGAGGGATTTGAACGAACTATGTGATCTAGGAAGGAATCTGAGAGATGGTGAGAGATGTTGTTGCACTCACCTGTGTATGTTTTTGAGGATTATCTCTGGGGTATTCTTTTTGATAGCTTAGTCACTTTAAATGCTCGTCGAGGGATGGAGCTATAGGTAGGTGAGATGGATGATGGGAGGGAAGCTTGAGATAGGGTAGGACTGACCTTACTGAAAGTTAGGATTAATGATAGCTCGTGAAACCATCTTCAATGAAGGTTCGTGTAGACTATCTCCTGTCCTAACTATCAATTAAGTGTCAGAAGTTAGTCCCAAGTATAGTTGTACTTTGTCTTTGCTTATTCAACTTTGTATAAATTTTGGCAGTCTCCTTTTCCTACGGAAAGCGCTGCCGAAATTTTTGTAAATTTGAAAGAGTTAGTGATTTTTTGACACCTGAAAATTCTGAAAAGGCACTTTTCCTACGGGAAGCGCTGTCGAAATTTTGTAGAATTTGGAGAGTTCGACTATTTTATACTCGGAGAAATATGGGATTCCACCCTGTTTTTGGGAGATGATGTCAAAGTTTTCGATAACTTCTAAGAGAGGTAAGGTAGGGGTTAGTAGAGGAGTTAGGCTATAAGATGGAGCATGCACTCCATGTGATTTAAACATAGTGGTGGTTCTTTGACTTGTACTGTGATGCAGATCTACGTATACGATTGGAGACTTGACTCGTTTGGCTTGATTTTACAAAGGATCATTCTTCTGTTATCCTTTGATTACAGGTCGGTTTTCGGCTCAACTCTAATTCATTCTTGCTACTCAACCTAAAAGCCTTGGCCCCTGTGGATTGAAATGTTTCGTTTGGGTTTTCACCTCGACTTTAGTGAATGGCCATTTAAAAAGGACCGAGTGTTTTGTTTTGGGAAGGTTGGACAAAGGTTGGAGCTTGTGTGGGTAAGGTAAAGGGGTGTGAGTGCAGAGAGCGGTTGAAGTTGATCCTATGTAGTGTGCTCTGTCGATGTGGATCTGTGATGTGATTGCAAGTGTGTTCTGTGAGTTGGAATCCAGACTTGATTTTGTCTATATTTTTTTTTTTTGAAGGAAGCCACACCGTGATTGTGAGAGTGATCGTCTCTTATCTCATAACTTTTATATCATGTTTCTTATGCCCGTACAACCCATTGAGGCCGTGCGTAGTGATTAGATAAGTTCTTCATCGAGAGAAAAGGGAGATCCCTTTTTACCTTTTGCTTTTTATAATTATTGTAGCTGGACGCTGAAGTCTGTAGCAGCCATCAAAGTCAAAAGCCCCTGGGTGATGGAGCCTGTCTCCGAGGCCACGAGAGCTAACTGCCACCATAGGCTTGAACCTGTGCACCACCCACTTTCCGCAGGATGCAGAAGAGGTTGTGGTGGTCAACCGCCTTGGCGGTTGTCTAACGTTGAGAGATTAACCCCTCAAAGCGCGTGTCAACCGACACTTGA
Source organism: Chara braunii (assembly GCA_003427395.1). Classification (NCBI taxonomy): domain Eukaryota; kingdom Viridiplantae; phylum Streptophyta; class Charophyceae; order Charales; family Characeae; genus Chara; species Chara braunii. The sequence goes on from BFEA01000239.1 coordinate 2,164,062, forward strand.
GTGTCGAACGTAACCCTCTAGATCATCGAGGATCCCCCGATTATGAGTACTACATAGTACTCCATCGTTGCAACTGTGTGCGTATGCTTGCTTTGCAAGTCGATATGTGAAAGCCCTAGCGTCTGCTCGGCTGTATCACGAGTCTCACGCACGACGCCTAATTGATTTATGTGTTAAAAGATTATGGATTTGATACTGAAGGGACTAGGAGTGTTTTGTTTATTTGGTTTTGTGTGTGTATTTTAATTTTTAGCGTGGTGTAACGTGTGGTCAGTGAAATGCATCCTAGTCGACCAACGACGAGTCGTGCTTGGGACCTCAGCCCCCCAATGCGTCGTTTTGTGTGCGGGTTCGATTTCGGGGCTTTAACCACGCGTGCCCCCTATGTTACAACGAACGAGAAACGGCCTCAACCTGGCCACCTCTGCGATTGCATACGAAAAGCCTTTGCATGTGGTTTGGTAGCTCGGCGGGGATACGCCCACCCAAGGGATGGTGACAGCTCCCGCGGGTGGAGGTAAGTTGTGCCTTGCGTGGCCCTATCTTGTCGTATTGCGTCGCCCTATCCTGTCGTAGGGCTGGCGAGAGGTACAACTGGCGCACTCGGCCTCAGCGGCAAACCGCCCTCTACGATGAAGTCTTGCAAAATCCTGTGTGACGCGGCCGGGAGGGCCCCCCTACGGGACCGATGCGCTCGACACCGCGCCCACGAACCACCGTGCGCCTACTCTCTCTTTCTCTCTCTCTCTCTCTCTCTCTACCGTGCGCCTACTCTCTCTCTCTCTCTACCGCGCCTACTCTCTCTCTCTCTCTCTCTCCCTGTGCCACGCCCACGAATCACCGTCGGCCTACGCTCTCTCTCTCTCTATCTATCTATCTATCTATCTATCTACCGCACGCCTACTCTCTCCCTCTCTCTCCTGCGCGCCCTCTCTCTCTCTTTGTGTACCGCACGTCTACTTGCGCGCCTACGCTTCCACACAATGTAAGGAGAAGAAGAAGAAGAAGAAGAAGAAGAAGAAGAAGAAAAGAAAATGTACCTGTGGTGCGCTTGCGCGAGGGGGGAATGGCTTCGCTGCACGACGATGACGACGGTGACGCGCGACGACGGCGGGGGCGTTGGCTTGTTGACAAGACGACTGGTGAGTCCGGGGGAGGTGGGAAGTCGTAGGCGGGAGGGAACGACAACTCCTCCAATTTTCGAAAAGGGAGGCCTCATCTCCGCCGCCGATCTTTCGAGGTCAACGGTCTAGAGAGGCAGCCCTTTTCGAAACTTGGAGGTTGCCCTACCGGACCCGTTTCAATTTTTTTTAGGGCCAAGAGGGCCCCACAACCCACATGGGGGCCTCCTGGCCCCAAAATTTTTTTAATCAGCCAATATTCGCCTATGCGCTATATCCGATCGAAGAGCAACCGGCCTGGTGGACCGGCGGTCCCACCGGCCCGATTCCGGTTGGGAGTGGACCCCCAGGTGGGACTGGGTTTACAACCCTGTTTTGTAGAGAACTTTCAAAGATGGGCAAGATGGAAAGTGTGTTTCTCGACAACAAGTTATGGGGAGATTAATAATGGGCACAACCATAGTTGGGCAATAACCCACTCAAATATGCGCATGTCGTCAACCAAGGGGGCCACCCACAGACCACGAAATGGCCTTCATGCCTGCGTTCGATTGTGGGGAACAGAACCCCTGAAACGTGGCTTCAGAGGCCCTGCGCACGACAGTTGACCGAAGTCAACTGTATATCGAGATATTGAGGCTCACGAATCAAAGTCTTCACGGACCCAGTCCAGGCCACCAATCAGGCACACACACTTGGTTGTACGCCGGTATTCAAACAACATTTAGTCCAAGTGGGAAGTCTGCAACTGTACAAGATCCCGACCATCAGTTGTGAATTAATATGAGCCTCCGTACATGAGCGACCAGAGGCTGGTCAACGTCGTCAACACTATTTATTGACCCTGCCCCTGGGAGTCAACATTCAATCTTGCCTTGCTGCTTGACGATGGCACGACGCTGGCTTGATGTTGGCTGGACGCTGGCAAAACGTTGGCTCTACGGTGGAATTTTGCGACGACGACGCGAGACTGCTGCTTTGCGTGCTGGCTCCTCTCTGCTCTTGGCGCCAACTGTCTTCTTGGATGTTGACGTGGCACTCGCCACACTGTCTTTGGCATTGCTGACGTGGTGCATACCATACTGTCTTCAACTTGGATAAGGGATGCGACAAAGAGGGTGATTAGGATCTGTGGGATTGATTGAGTGAGAGAGAGGGGACTTACCTCTTGATGTTGTCGACATTGCGCGCTGCTGAGACGTCTTCATGGGAGAATTGTGCCTTCGTGGCACTATGTTGTGATCAGATCTTGTCAGGCTTGTTTCTGGGATACTTTTTGCTGACGTGGATGTGGGGGTGACGCTTGGAGGAGGATCGGGGAATGAGGGTGCTCTGTCTATATGTTCATTGATGGATACATTTTCTTCCACCCTCTAAGGAGGAGTGGGGAATGAGGGTGCTCTGTCCATGTGGACATTGATGGATACATTCTCTTCCACCCTCTAATCTCCCTCTGCCTCTTTCGTCTTATGGTTACGAGACATTGTATTACAAATTATATTTCATGATTATTGGAGACATTTATCAGCGCTGAGTTATCCTGTATTTCGACACTCGACGAGTTTCCTCCTGACTGGGTTCATTACAATCTGCTATCGGAGCTTACCTTCTTTGTCGCGATCTGCTGTTGCGCGCCTTGGCGCACCGAGGCAAGCGAAAGGGGGTGCCGCACGACGATTGAAACGCGTTTATAGATGCTCGCGAGTATAATCACGATCTGGACATTGATGCACGAACGTGCACTCATCCTCTGAAGATGACGGCGACATTGCTGACGTGGTGCATTGTTGCTAAGGTTGCGATCGAAGACCATTGCAGAACATCATTGGCGTGGTGCTGACATGGCATTGGACGATGGTGAGAGAGAGAGAGTGGGCGAAGGGGACTGATGACGTGGCATTGGGAGCGCTGCCTACGTGGCAAGGCTTGTCGGTGCTGACGTGGCATCCAAAGTGTCGGCAGGGTATTGTCTGACGTGGCACTTACCTGTGTCCTGCTGACGTGGCGCTATCGGGGCAAATACCATGACAAGGGTATTTGCTTGGGATTTTCAACGTCGGACGTTGTCCGACTCTTTGTTGAACTGAGGGATTGATGAGATTGACGTTTGCCAAAAGTTTATTCAGACTTGACCTATGACTGAGAGATTAAAAGTTTTTGAGCTTTAGTTTGGACGCTTGTGGCGTCCGAGAGTAACGACATTAACTAGTAGTGCTTCGCTTTTGTCGAGGCCGCAGAGGTACGCGGACGTGGAAACGCTAAAGTTAGACCTATTCTACCTAAAGTAATGATGTGCGGCCGCTAAGCCCGCGTGATTCAGGGCCTAAGTAGGCTAAACAGAGGGAGGCGTGGGCATTGAGGATATTGAACCCGAGCTTATCCTAGTAAAATAAAGACGCACATCTGCTAGGCCACGCGATTCAGAGCCTACGAGGCCACTAAGGATCGCCATACGGGGGTTAAAACCACGATGGTGGCTGGGAGACCTAGCAGCCTGCTCTATTAAGGGCTGAAGACTGCCGCGGTTGATACTCACGCGGTCAACCGATGGGGCAGGGCCTGCAAAACCTCAAGCAGGCGAGGCAGCAGGGCCACAGGCAGGCAGGGTCTGCAAGGCGACGACATGGGGGAAAAGTGACTGGGCAAGCTCTTCATATAAAAGAGTTGCTCCTTTTATTGTTGCAATAGGAGCTAGCCCAATAGGTTACGGTGCCAGATTTTCGCCCAGCAGATACCGGGATCAAGACCGACCGCACACATCCTACTGGGCCAGATCCTTTTTGGAGCTGCCCACTCTATATGTTGCCTTGCGCGGTCTAATCCGTCCGTTCGATCGCGATGATCGCGCGGTCCAGATCCGCCGCACGGATCAGCATGGCCCCTGCGTAAGGATGACACGCATAAATCGAGAAAATAATAATAATAATAATAATAATAATAATAATGGATTTTTTTTTTTTTTGGTTTCATATGACCCGAATTGGGGTTAGTATCACAGAGTGCGTGGCTGAAAAGCCACGTGAACTCGTGATGGGACCGTTGGCCAATGGTTATATATATATCGTCACAAACAGAACTGCCCGGTAAAACCGTAGGCAGAGAGAGAGAAGAGGACAACAAACGAGGGGCTGTGACAAACTGTTTCGTCGGAGTTTCACCGACTCAT
>BFEA01000239.1:2168433-2187075 GCA_003427395.1 Chara braunii
CAAAATCAAAGTAGACTATCACTCACCCACACCAGACGGAAAACTCTACAAACTGTCGGTTCACACCCCATCACAAGCCAGCAAAACATCCACGAAACAAAGAAAGGTCTGTCACAGCCAAAAAATACACTCCAGACACGCCGCTAGCACTAGAGGCACAGCATGGCCGCCTAGTAACGGCCCATATATATATATCGTCACAAACATATATATATATATATATATATATATATATAAAACCTAACTAAACTAAAGACGAAGCGCCATGTGGCGCTCTTTGAAGTGACTGGGGACTGTAAGTCCCCAAAGTTGTAATAGGTGCCCGTCGCAGACGGGCAACCGTTTTTTCTAAGGTAAGTTCTTTTAGTTTTTTTTTTCCCTCTTTTTTTTTTCTTTTTTTTTCTAGATTTCGTTTTAGATTTCTTTTTAGATTTTTCTTTTAAATTTTGTTTAGATTTTTTCCTTTTTGTGCCTGACGATTCGATTGAAGCACCCGTTCATTTTGGATGAACGGGGCGAAAAAAAAAAAAAAAAAAAGTATGAATGTGCCAGACTGTTTCGTCGGACTTCCACCGACTCATCAGGAGGCTGAGCCTCGACAGCCCATCCACATGATGGGCAAAATCAAATGAATCTGCCGCCTTAGGCGGCTACATTCGGGGGACCCTCTGCATACGTTTGGGGTGGTTTCCAGTTTGCAATGGACGGGCGAATCATCCTGGCAGTCGAACAAACATTTTTGTGACGCCGTTCAGGCCTCCAATCGCCTCTCTCTCGTAGGGGAGCCACGACAGCTTGCTTGTCGTTGTCTCCAGCTGCGACCGTTGAGAGAGAGAGAGGGGAAAAAGCAGCAAGACTTTTTGGCCCTGGAACTTGGCGCCGATGGCGCCCAGGTTCGGGCACGTGCTATGATAAGGGGAAAAGAAAGAAAGACCCCTTTGAGCTTGACTCTAGTTCGACTATGTGAAAGGATTTGAAGGGGCGGCCGCTCATTTTGAACGGTGAGTTGCTGCTGCACAAGAAAATGAGGGGGTAAAAAAAAGAAAAGAAAGAAAAAAAAAAAGAAGGAAAAAAAAAGTAACGGCCACGTATGTGGCCGAGGCCGCGGAACAGGTGCAGCCCCATAAGCTTCTAGGGGCTGATGGGACTGCGCCTGTTCGTTTTGAACAGGCAGCAGTAAAATGGCTGGGTACAGCCATTTCCAGGAGCACCTGGCCTGGGAAAACGACCAGGTACTTATGGGGCTTGAAGACCTTGGTTCTTCTGGGGCAGAACCAAGGCACTGAGCTCCTGACCATCGATTTAGATCGAGGGCTAGGAGCACCCACAAATTTTTGCCTGGTTGTGGGCAAAGCAGCTGCCCACATGCCTTCGGCTGGCTATAAAAGCCAACACTCCACCCAGCAGCCTCGCACTTGTGGCAGTGCTGCTGGGACATTCACTTGGGTGAGTATTGACTGGCTGCTGCATGTCGCTGAAGAGGAGATGCTGTTGGTGGAGTGAGGTCTGGAAAGAGTTGGAAGAGGAGAAGGGAGGCAGCCATAGCCGATACTGAGGGCATTCTGCCTCAGTGTTAGGCCGGTGCTGCGACTGTGGGATTACCCCTTAGGACCACTTCGTGGAACCAAGGCTCTGTCCTAGGCTGGTTGCGGCGATGCAGCAGGCTGAACTTCCCTTTGAGTAGGGTTATGATGCCGAAGTGCGGACGCATCAGCGCTGTGTTTTTTATGCAAGTGTGGGGAAGTGTTGCCCATTCAGCAACACGACCACGGTGTATCTGGTGGGGACGATACTGGTGGATTTGTGCGGCGGAGTGTTTTACAGCAGTGTTTCGTGGCAACGGTGGTAACGTTTTGGCCGTGCGGCAGTGGTGCGTAGACCGGCGACATGAAGAGGGCGTGAAGTGAGTGCTCGCGACAGTGGCTATTGTAGTTGCGACACTTGTGGTTTGCACCGGAAGGGCACCTTTATTTTTTTTGGGCTCGCGGCACATGCGGTTTTCAGCCAAGGCCATCTTTATTTCATTTGCGGCGTGCTGAGCAAGCGGATTTTGAGTTTAGGACCATATGGTGCTTCGGCGGTAAGGTGGGACCATTTAGGACCATTCTAGGACTAGGTGCGACTGATTTTAGATCAGGACAAATTTGTTGGTGGGGTTATTGAGAGCAGACGTGGTGAGAGGCGGTGTAGCTTGCGAGTTGGGTTGGGACAGATCCTTGAGGTCGTGGTAACATTGGAACTGTAATTGGGACTGCATTGGGATTGTCTAGAACATTGGGACCACGTGGAAACTGGATTGTGAGAACACCCTCCTCGAGGGTTATCTCGCTTCAATATTTTTTATGGCCAAGCCTCTGCTCATTCGGACACTTGGTGGAAGACGCTGACCGTGGCTCAGGAGAAAGGTCATAACCTGTGGAGTTGTGAGCCGTATATTTTTCTATGGTGATTATTTTCTTCTGATTGAAGTATTACCCTACTTTCTTGAGTGAGCCAGACCAAGCTTCACTCAAGGTCGGTAGAACGACTCAGATTTCTCTTCACACCTGTGTGAACTTGACCCTGTTCAATCAAATGTTCATTGGAAAGGCAAAGGAAATGTGTGTTTGCATGTGAATGATGAGGTCTGACTCGAGTATGGGATTGCATGGTTTCCTTTGAACTTGTTTGTTTGCTTTGAGTGCAGGTAAGTAGAAGGATGTTTGCAAAGGAGAATGGTTAATGCCTTATTGAGATGAGGAAAAAAATTGTTCTGCTTGTACCTTTCGTCTACTTGCTTATTAAAAATACTTGTTCTTCTGAAAAAGATTAATGCAGTGCATGTCGTAAAATGAATTCGATTGAAATAAAGCGGATAAGATCAAATGAACTTAGCGTTTTCCTGAGGAGTACCCGTGCTATCCCGAATGACCTTATCTGCCTGTACCCATTCAAATGATTCTCTTTTTTTTTTCTCTTCTCATTTCTTTTTGTTCAAGTTACCCTGAACTTAGGAGAACTGAGAATATATGAAAGCTACTCGCAGTGGATACATTCTCTTTCCCTAGGAAACATCTGGGGCGGGGGTTCGTTGCTTTGGGAGCCGACCTTGTTATCGACCCAGAGTGGACCGTTCTACGGGGGGGTACTTTGCTGATTCGCTGGAGACGGCCCAACTTCTGAGATCCGAGTCTTGTGCTCGGATGAGGAGTACCCTTGACCACTTCCTATAGGGAAAGGCATGCAACACTTCAAGCAATGCACCTGGTCAAGAATCATCCGCAAAACAGTTTGTCATCCAAAAATATTGGAAACAGGTGAAGACATGTATGTGTGTCTAATTTTAGGTCGGCGATACGGTGGAATAAATGACTTTGGCAACACGTCTCATCAAGTCAAAACTAAGGCAGCCGATTACCTTGTCGGCTGCACCAATGTTATTGTCGAGATTCAACTCCTTATTGGCGGTTGTATGATTATTTTGTAATGTTTGAACCGAGGTGGTCGAACTGTATTTCGATCTAGTGTTATTGGATGTACCATATGATGATTTGAATTCTTTTGGTTATCATTTCATACTGGAGATATTTCTATTGACTACTATTGGTTTCTTTTGATATAATTATATATGGATGTTTTAATTTTATTTTGACGATGTCTAAGGGACTAGGATTGAATTGGGGTTTCACGCTTGGTTGAGACCGTCCTAGCCGACCGACGCACGCTCCGTACCTAGGAGATCAGTGCCCTAGGAACAAACGACGTTCGGGTTCGCTTAGTGTTTAACCAAGCGTATCTATATTACAGCGAACGAGCAAACGCCCTCGGCTGATCCACCTCTGCGATTGCATCTAAAAACTTTCGCAGGTGGGTTAGTAGCTCGGTAGGGATACGCCCCTAAGGGTGGTGATAGCCCCTTAGGGAAGGTAAGGTCATGCCCCGCGGGAAACTATCCTGTTGTAAGGGACCGCGGGATGTACAGCTGGCGCACCCGGCCAGAGCGGCGAAGGGATGACGCAACCATGGCCGTCTCGGCGTCTCGTGGGATTATTTATGCGTTATCCCCAAGTTGTCTCATGTTTTTATATTGTTTAACTCCTGCGTGACATGGCCTGGAGGGCTCCCGCGCTTCGCAAAAAGGCGGGAGCCGATGCGCTCGACAACGCTTCCGTACTCCAATGGTATCTTGATATGAAGTGGCATACCAATGATGAATAAGTTGGCAAATTGTGCACAGCTGACATGGCACACTTGTTGACGGGCTTGCTGGCCATTGATCCTGATGTGGCATACTCCGTGGAGGTGTTGCGTTAGCCTGATAAGGGGTGACACGTGGCAGTAGGCGTGCACTGCTACTTCTGCAGATTGGTGAGGGATTGATACTTGCACTTGAGCGTGTTGCTGAGCGGTACAACATCACGAAAAGGTAGTGCCATGCATCAGCCCTTGTGCCTGGCTGCATTTGCATTTGAAGAGGGACGGTCGAAGAAAATGAGTTGCTGACATCTTGATGGATTGTTGTTTTGTTGGCCGACTCTACTCACCGTGGGCTGTTCTGTGGATGCCTGCTACTCACCAACTGTGTGTTTGTCTTGATCACACTAGTCGTGCCTGCGGTACCTGTACCACTCTCAAACAGGAACGCCATCACATAGAACAAAAAGCAGAATTAGAAAACAGATAAAATAAGTTTAGGAAATAAATTGATGTGAGGCCGTGTAATTTGCTGATTGTCTTTCATTAAGTTTACTGTGCGGCAAACTCATTTGTCGGGATGGTTTTTGTATGGAGCTGTCTGCGCACATCTATCTTGCCCCGTTTCATTCCCTTTCTTTTCTATCCCATCTCTGTCACCCTCTTTGCCGATGAGGAGGCGGAGATAAGAACCCGAGGCCAAATCGAAGACCGACGACAGCAAATGTCGAACCGTCTTCACACATTGCTCCAAGAAGTACAAGGCGCTGGTCCTGAAGCTAAACTGCAAGTAAGCAACCTGTTTGATCTGCGTGCTGCAGAAGATGAACTGAAATAGGTTGAAGTTGTTGTCCAGATGATGACAACCGGCAAAAGAGTGCAGCAACTGATTGATCAAGCGCGAACGACACTTGATCACATTGTTGCGGACCAATTTGCGAAGATCACAGGAGGACAAGAGGCTAAAGAAGAAAAGAAGGTTGAAGCATTTGAGAAGAAGGAAGAACCGACATAAGAGATTATGAATAACACCATCAGACAACTTAAGACCACATTTCATGCAGAATTGAGAAAGAAAGAAGCCTATCAGAAAGCGAAGAGGGAAAAGGAAGAACAAACAAAGGAAGTAGAAAAAATTAGGCAAAAGTTTAATGTAGAAGGTTTAAAAACTGACTTGGCAATCGTCTTGCAAAACATGATGGCTTACCTTGCCCACCTAGAGATAAAGATTGACAATGTCACCGCTGAACTGCAGATGGTGACACGATTGGTCAAAGGAAAGAACAAGGTGGTGTATGAGCAGGAGCCTAAGGGAAAAGAAGAGAAGAAACCCTAGGAAAAGTTAATGCAGGATGCTATGAAGGGAGCAAAGAAGACGTCGAAGAAACCCGAGACTTCTGGAAAAGAACTTGAAGAACCGGCGAAGAAAGAAGAACTCACGAAAAAGGAAGTGGCAAAGAAGGAAGAAGGGGAACGCCCCAAGAAAAAGGAGAAAGTCAAAATGAAACTTCCTTTCACATATAACGATAAGAAAAGAAGAACCCAACAAAAAGGAAGAGGCAAAGAAGGAAGAAGGGAACGCCCAAGAAAAAGGAGAAAGTCAAAATGAAAGTTCCTGTCACATATAACAGTAAGCGAGGGGAACATCTGTTGTTGTGGATAGAAGAAATACAGACGTATTGTAGCACCACTCCTATTGAGGCCGAAAGCCAAATTGCATTTTCGACCTCCTGTCTTGGCGAAGTCGCCAAGGAGTGGGTACTATTAGAGGCTAACACTGCTGGCTTCAAGGATAATATTGGTAAGTGGGCTAAGACTATGACCTTGCGAGAGTTTCTCCCGAAACTCAAGGAGAGATTCCTCGATAAAAAGATTGTTGATAAGGCATTTGACGAGCTCACAACAATTAGTCAGAAGCATTGGACAAATGTGGGAGCCTTGTCTCGTGAAGTGGATCATTTGTTGCAGGTACTAGGTCCGAACCTGCAGGACAATCACGTCCTATACATCTACTCTCATGTGTTGCCCGAGCCCATTCGTGGACAACCCGTGGCAGAGGCGAAATCTGATAAGTATAATTATAGACAGTTCCGAGACCTCGTGCTCCAAAGGGAGCAGATGACCGCACAGGTGAAGGAAACCTATGCGTCCGTTGTACGAAGTGGTCCAACCGGTGGTTATGGGAATGGTAAGCGGATCCTGTGGCGACAGACGCGACAAGATCACACCCTCGTCGTCGTCGATGACGACACATGGAAAAGCGGCCCCTCGATGAGGCCAAGGGTGGAGCAAACAGTGGCAGTGAGTTTGGAAAGGGTGATGTCACTGCCATGGTGGCCAACATGGGTGGCACCAATTCGGGTGGATACAGTAAGAAGAAGACACCACGCTCCTTCCCAGAGCATCTTGGCATTGCAGTCGGACGATCCTGAGAGAAAATGAATTTGACAAGGGAAGAATGGCAGGAACGGATGAACAATCGGCAGTGTCTCAAGTGTGGCACTGCAGGGCACATTATTGCATGGTGCCCTCTCATCCGTAACCCAAAAGGGAGTGGCCAATAAGAGTAGCGTCTGCTCCTACCGAGTTGGAGGGTTCGGTTGAAGGTAAGGCGCCTATAACCCCTTTCAACCCCCCAACTCGCATGGCAGAGGATGACTCTTCTTCAGTCCATCGCTCAGAACACCCTGAGATTGTTTTGTGTCCTGTCTCTCTGGACGATACCCTTGACGAACTTGGTAATGAACTGAATGCTTTGAGAAGTTCATGGGCTAAGAAAGCAAAGTCCTATGGTGAATTGATGATTGCCGACATTGAGATTACACGTACGCGAGTAGCCTCGAAATCGGTGCTTTGTTAGATCCTGGGTCAATGCGGTCCCACATTTCAGAAAAGGCAACTAAAAAATTGCATTTAGGAATACGAGTGCAGGACCTTCTGCCACCTATCACGTCTATGCTTCCGGATAAAAGCACGATTACTGTCTTAGTCATGTTAAATGTTATTTCCGAACAAAGGAAGGAAAACAAAAATTGCATGAAGTTTCCTCGTCGAGAAAAACTTACCGTTTGACTTGATTCTGGGGAATGGATTGGCACAAAAAAGCCGACCAAGAAATCAAATTCAAAGAAAAGATTGTCAACCTAAAGGACAAAAATTCTAACGTGAAACCAATCAAACTGTTTTATAAGCCTAGTTCTGAGTCATCAGTGTCTTTCTGTTGTATGAGTCTTCCTGCTTTTCGAAGTTGGCACAAGACATAATGATGGTCCTCGTAAAGCAAGTCCATCCTCCTTCTATAGAAAAACTTCGTCATATCCTCCTTCTATAGAAAAACTTCTAACTGAATTTAAATTTAAAGGACTTGCACTACGAGAATAATTGAACGTGCTATCAAGCACACCATCGAGATTATTCCCGGAAGTAAGATTCCCAAAAGACCCATCTATCGAATGTCTCTTAGGGAATTAGAAGAGCTAAAGAAACAACTGCAAGAACTTACTAAGAAAGGATGAATTCGACCAAGTTCCTCTCCCTATGGTGCTCCTATCTTGTTCGTGTTAAAAAAAGGAGGAGAACTTAAAACTTTCTATCGACTATCGAGGAACCACTTCCTCGCATTGACAACTTGTTGGATCAGTTGGAGGGATGTAAGTACTTTGGTAAGATTGATATGAAGTCACGATACCACCACATCGAGGTGGCGCTTGAAGCGTCAATGGTTGGATCACTTCAGAGTAATGTATCTCAACGAGATCCTCGTGTATAGTAAAACACTTGAGAATCATGAGAAACACCTAAGAATGGTTCTACATAAGTTGCGGGAAGGCAACTACAAACTGAATCTTACGAAATCCGAGTTTGCTAAATCTGAGGTATTATACCTTGGACACAACGTGGACGAAGAAGGATTAAGACCTGAAAAGAAGAAAATAACAGGAATTTGGGATTGGCCCAGACCCAAGACTGTTACTTCACTCCAATCTTTTCTAGGACTTGCTAGTTACTACAAGAAGTTCGTAAGGAGCTTCTCACTCATAGTTGCGCCTATGAAAAGACTTTTGAAGAAAGCTAAACCTTGGTTATGGAACAAAGATTGTGAGTCTGAATTTAAAAAGTTAAAATATGTACTAACTCACTGTCATGTCTTGAAAATTGTTAATACTTTTCTCCCTTTCATTGTCACTACTGATGCTAGTCTGTACGAGATTGGGGCTACGCTGCAACAAGATGCCGACAAGGATATACACTCGTTAAGTTTATGTCCAAGCGTCTACCGTCAGATAAAGTAGTTAACTCCACATACGAAAGGGAATTGTATGCTCTAGTTGCAGCTCTCGACACATGGAAACACTACTTGCGCGGGAGACACTTCACTGTGTATTCAGACCACTCTACCCTGAAGTGGATAAAGACTCAACCCCAACTCTCCGACAAGTTAGTTAAATGGTCTGCTTTCATTGACACGGTCGATTTTGAAATGAAAACTATTGAAGGAAATTCTAACGTTGTTGCAGAAGCTTTGTCCAGACGATCTGATTTCTTTGGAGCTATTGTCTCTTATCTTGATATTGGGAATGAATTGAAAGACCAAATTCGTAAGGGTTACGTTGATAATTCAATCTGCAGCCCTATCATTAGGACCCTACAAAGCAACCCTGAATTATTCACTAAATATCGAATGTTTGATGACTTTCATTGATAAAACTGAAGAGAAACTTTGCATTCCACATAAAGAAAAAATCAAGAGTATGATTATTGGGGAATGTCATAACACAGAAGAACAGTTCGGATTGAAGAAGACGTATGCCAATGTCAGAGAGCGCTTTGAATGGAAATGAATGAATGAGGATGCACTAACCTATGTGCGGACTTGTCTTGTTTGCCAAAGGAATAAGTCCTCGCATGAGAATCCATTAGGACAATTGAGACCACTACCTATTCTCAATGAGTCAGGTGAATCCATCTTGACTGATTTCATGAATCTCACCAACAGTCTCATGAATCTCACCAACAGTCGGAATGGCAACAGTCAGGTGATGGTTATTGTTGATCGATTCTCTAAATATGTTATGTTCATTCCTATGTATGCCGAAGCAAGAATGAAACTCGTCATTTAGAAGTTCCTAATGCAATGGGTTTTGGAATATGGATTTCCAAAAACCATCATCTCTGATCGGGATGTATGGTTCACTAGCCAACAATGGCAGAAGTTGATGGTGGCACCCGATTGACCATGTCGTCAGGAAGACATCCTGAAACGAATGGACAAACTGATCAGATGAACCATTTTTGCTAGCAACTTCTGCGAATGTATGTAAGGCCAGATCAGATAGATTTGGATGAGAACTTGCCTAAGATTGCAAGTGCGTACAACAACAGTGTTCACACAGTGACTGGCAGAACATGGAACGCACTTCACAAAGGATGATGCCGCGACGTCCCATTGAGGCTTTGACCCGGGACCAATTCCAACGGCTACCCCCAGGAACACAAGAGTTTGCAGTTCTGTATGAAGAAGATATAAATAAAGTTAAGGAACATATTCAGAAAGTCCAAGGGATTGAACAGGCTAACAAGCATTGTCGGCCATCAACGTTCAAAGAAGGAGATCTTGTTTGGGTAAAGTATAAAGAATTTTCCATAGAGGAAAAAAATGTATCACAAAAGTTGCTACATGTCTACTATAGACCCTGGGAAGTTCTCAAGGTGATAGGGGATATTGACAGACCATCTTATAGAATAGATGTACCCCCACACCTCAAGACACACCCTGTCTTTCATGCGTCTAAACTATTGCCATATGTAGAAGGTCATGATTTTCCCAACAGACCATCCATATTTCCTCCTTCAATGGACGGAGGTAATGAAGTTGAGAAAATACTTCAGCATGGGTANTATGTAGAAGGTCATGATTTTCCCAACAGACCATCCATATTTCCTCCTTCAATGGACGGAGGTAATGAAGTTGAGAAAATACTTCAGCATGGGTACTTCTTCACAGGTGGCAGAGGAAGACCACAAAAGCAATTATGTAGAAGGTCATGATTTTCCCAACAGACCATCCATATTTCCTCCTTCAATGGATGGAGGTTATGAAGTTGAGAAAATACTTGAGCATGGGTACTTCTTCACTAGTGGCAGAGGAAGACCACAAAAGCAGTTCAAGGTAAAGTTTAAGTCTCAAGCCCCGTCTGAAGCTCGGTGGTTCAACAAGAAAGAGTTTTTACCTACTGCTCCTGATATAGTCTATGCATATGAGCGTGGTTTGAAAGAAAACTGTGTAAAGAATTTCTGCGATGGAACTCAAATTGGATCGGCAGGAATGCAATAACCCGCTCAAATATGCCCATGTCGTTGGCCAAGGGGGCCACCCACGGGCCACGAAACGGCCCTCAGGCCTGCCTTCGACTGTGGGGAATAGAACCCCCGAAACGTGGCTTCATCGGCCCTGCACCCGACAGTTGACCGAAGTCAACTGTACGTCGGGATATTGCGGCTCACGAGTGAGAGTTTTCACGGACCCAATTCAGGCCACCGATCAGACGCACACACTTGGTTGTATGCAGGTATCCAGACAACATTCAATCCAAGTGGAAGCCTGCAACTATACGAGATCCAGGCCGTTGACTGTGAGTCAATTTGAGGCTCTGTACGTGAGCGACCAAAGGTTGGTCAACTTCGTCAACACTATTTATTGACCCTGCCCCTGGGAGTCAACATTCAGTCTTGCCTTGCTGCTTGACGCTGGCACGACACTGGCTTGACGCTGGCTGGACGCTGGCAAGACGCTGGCACAACACTGGTTGGACACTGCCAAGACGCTGGCTCTACGCTGGCATTGTGCGACGACGATGCGAGACTACTGCTTTGCATGCTGGTGCCTCTCTGCTCTTGGTGCCACCTGTCTTCTTGGATGCTGACGTGGCACTCGCCACTCTGTCTTTAGAATTACCGACGTGACGCATGCCACACTGTCTTCAACGCAGATAAGGGATGCGACAAGGAGGGTGATCAGGATCTTTGGGATTGATTGAGTGAGAGAGGGGACTTACCTGTTGATGCTGTCGACATTGCGCGCTGCTGAGACATCTTCATGGGACAATTGTGCCTACGTGGCACTTTGTTGTGATCAGATCTCGCAGGCTCGTTTCTAGGACACAGTTTGCTGACGCCCGAAGGAGTGGGGAATGAGGGTGTTCTGTCTACGTGGACATTGATGAATACATTCCCTTCCACCCTCTAATCTCCCTCCTGCCTCTTTCGTCCGATGGTTACGAGACATTGTATTACAGATTACATTTAATGATTATTGGAGTCGTTTATCAGCGCTGAGTTATCCTGTATTTCGACACAACGAGTTTCCTCCTGACTGGGTTCATTACAGCTGCTTCCTCGTTTCGAGAAATTATCATTTTGCTCTACAATGTGTGGTATCTCAGTCTGGGCTATCAGCCCCCCCCAGGAGGGCATAATTTCCGCCAGTACCATCAAGTTTTCGGTTGCGTATATTGAGAAACGAGCTAGGCTACCAGCCGGGCCGCCCGGGTCACCTTGTTTGCCCAGGTGGCCCGACCGTGCAAGGGCCAAAGAAGGGCCCAGCAGAAAAAACAAAACAAAACAAAAAACTGAAAAAAAACTATGTTATGCAGAAAAATGAATTGAACAACCTTTTTTTTTTTTTTTTTTTTTAATGGAACTGAACAACTTTTGCCTCAGGGTCACATCGAAATTCGTTACCAAACTTTAAATAAAAATAAAGTTCTTTTCTTTTTTTTGCCTGGTCGGGCAAGTGGTCCCGGGCCATTCTGGTAGCCTAACGAGCCTTCAACGCCTTTTTAATAAGTTTTTATCATGGTAACCGTGGACCCGGACACCGGACACTTCCGGACTATGTGGTATCTCGGTCTGGGCTATCAGCGCCCCCCAGGGCCACATAATTTCCGCCAGTACCATCAAGTTTTCGACAGCGTATATTGAGAAACGAGCTAGGCTACCAGCCGGGCCGCCCGGGTCACCTTGTTTACCCGGGCGGCCCGGCCGTGCAAGGGCCAAAGAAGGCCTCAGCAGGAAAAAAAAAAAAAAAAAAAAATCTAAAAANAAAAAAAAAAAAAAAAAAAATCTAAAAAAAAAAAAAATCTGAAAAAAAAACTATGTTATGCAGAAAAGAAAACTGAACAACTTTTGCCTCAGGGTCACACCGAAATTCGTTACCAAACTTTAAATACAAATAAAGTTCTTTTCTTTTTTTTGCCTGGCCGGGCAAGTAATCCCGGCCCACTCTGGTAGCCTAGGAAACAAACCTTCAACGCCTTTTTAATAAGTTTTTATCATGGTAACTGCAGACCCGGACACTGGACACTTCCGGACTGTCTTCTGGACCCGTGTCTGGACCGGTGTCGAGCGGCCGAAGGTCAGTCGGCCACCCGAATTTCGACAGATTGACCCTTGGATTAAGTGTCTAGACAGGGATTGACCGGGACTTTCATCGGATCGATCTGGAAAAATTAAGGGTCGGAGAGAGACCCCTAAAATCCCCTGCGTCAAGTATTGAAACTGACCCTTGGAATTAACAGAATGAACGGTCGCGCGTGCCGCGCCTGGCACCTAACATTTTCGCCCGTTCCGAGGCTGTTCCTGAAACGGCTGCCCACGGTACGGAGGCGCGATAGTAAGCCACGGCGCCTCATTTTCACACTAGGCAATTGGCGGAGGAATGCCCCCTCAAATTTCATTAATTCTAACGACAAAATTAAAACTAAGAAAAAGAATTAAAATAAAATAAAATAAAATAAACGGGATGAGGATAACGGGATTTTTGCTATTTAATAAAATTTCATCGGAATTTATTTTTGATGCAAATCACCCTTCATTTTCATTATTTCTGATAACAGAAGTAAGAATGAGAAAAAGCCTTCAAAAAGGATTAAAAAAAAAAAAAAAACCGAAAATCAATTATTATTTATTATTTGATTATATTTTATTAAAAACATTTGCGGTGGGTTTTAACCCTGGATTTTTTGTTTACCCCGATTCTAATGATTCTTTCGACTCCCCGATAACTGAGAACCCTTGCTTGACTTACCTGAGTTACCTGATTGCTGGCCTTGCCACAACCTCGGAGTTAAAAGTGAGTGTGGGTTGGATGGTCGGCGTGGTGTTACCGCTGGGGTCACTTTGGTAGTACCGGTCGACTTCCTTACTTCTGTGTGGCCACCGGTTCGATTCGGACACATCACTCTGGTTCGGGCAGGCTCGGTACTATCACTGCACATCAGAGTGATACGGTATGCGACGTCAACCTGGTGTGATATCGGGACAGACTGCTATTCAGGTTCGAGATTGGTACGGTACGGTGTTCCACATTGCTTCGGTACGGTGCAAAATTGGGACAAGTACAGTACCTTTCTCCCATTGCTTCGGTACGGTACGGTGTTCCACATTGCTTCGGTACGCTTGCCTGAGAGCGTAGAGTTCTCTCTCGTAGGTTGATGTCGCTACCTTTTCTGAAGGCATTCTAGCAGACATGAACTCTACGGGTTTGTATCCATTACCATCGTCTTGCTGTAGAACAACACCTATGCCATACTGACTTGCGTCAGTGCTGACGTCGAATGGCAACGAAGGATCGGCAACCTTGAGGACAGGGTACTCTATTAAGGCCCGCTTTAACTTCTTCAAGGTCGCTGTGCAGTCTTTATCCCACTTCCAAATTGCCTCTTTCTTTAGCAACCTGCAAAGGGGAGCAGCTATGGTGGAGAAGTTTCTGACAAAGTTTCTATAATAATTTGCCAACCCTAAGAACGATCGCATCTCTATCAGCGTGCGGGGAGTCGGCCAATCTCTAATCCCTGCTATCTTACTGTCCTCAGGCTTTATGCCATCTCCATCTAGAACGTGGCTCGGGTATAAAACATGTGTCTTGGCCCACTTACACTTCTTCACATTGATCTTGAAGTTAGCTTCTCTCAGTTTCCCCAAGACCTGCCTTAGATGGCCCTTATGCTCCTGGAGGGTCTTACTAACACTAAGATATTATCTAGATATACAACCACAAATTTATCTAACCACGACCTAAACAGGTTGTCCATACAACGCTGAAAGGTAGCTGGCGCATTGGTTAGTCGAAAGGGCATCACTATGAACTCATAATGCCCGTATATGGTCTTGAACGCTGTCTTGTGCTGATCATCAGGATGAACGCCTATCTGAAGATAGCCTGACTTCAAATCTATTTAAGAGAAGGATCCGCAGCCTTGCACTCGATCCAACAAATCATCTATTCGAGGCAGTGGTTTTGCGTTCTTCACTGTGATGGCGTTGAGACCCCTATAGTCTATACACATTCTTAACTCTCCCTCCTTTTTGGGGACCAACAGAACATGCGCTCCAAACGGAGACGAAGTGGGCCTAATCCAACCCTTCTCGAGGAGCTCGTCTAACTGCTTTCGCAGCTCCTCAACTCCTTTGGGGAAATTCTATACACCGCTCCTTTGGGAGTTCTACTGCCAGGTTCTATCTCAATTCGATGCTGGATCGGCCGCTGCACTACTCCTGTAGGTGGCTCAGACAGATCTGCATACTCTTTCAACAACTTGGCAATATAAGGGTCTGTGGGCTCTTCGGACTTAGGCTCAGCAACTGGCCTAACATAGGCAACGAAAACCTGTTCTTCTAGCTTCTCCTTTTTCACTAATCTTGCGAATGCAGGAGCGCTAAGGCAGCAATGTGCTAAGGGGTTCTCTACCCCTGACACATGAAACAGGCGGACAGTCTTGACTCCACCTGAAGGACTAGGGAGTCTACACTCATGCTCTCTCAAATGAAGTTTGGCCCCTGCTGCCTCTCCCCAGTCCATCCCTAGGACTATATCAAATGGGAGGATGTCTTCTACGAGGAGAGTCAGGGAATGGAGAACTCTTTCTACCTTCCCATCTTTCTCTAGGTGAAAATAAGTCTGGACTCCCTCGACGTACTCCTCAACTCGCATTGTGCGACTGTCTGCGAGGATACTAACTATAGGTTCCTCTAGCTTTCAGACCTTCAGGTTCAACTTCAATTTCTGTAGCGCTTTGCGCCTAATATGGCTACGGGTCGCCCCACTATCTATAAGGGGCCCTACCCTGCCTCTAAAAACCTCTACATCTACCAATACTAGCTGTTCTTTCTCATTCTTCTTCATCTTGGCCCAGACAGGCATCCTCTCCTTCAATTCTTCTGCCATGCCTGTGAGGGAAGTGCCTAGAGAGACCCTAACGCAAGCAGTTTCTGGACAACTTTCTAGGCACTGGCCAGCAACCTCTGCCATAGACACATGTGGGTTGGGAGATTCTCTGTGGTGCACGCACTCTTCTCCACATGGTCTAGGGGTAAGGGTAGTTGCGACCCCTACCGACGGTTGCCTTTTGCTGCTTGTGCAGCAAATCGGGCCTCTCTATATTTCGGGCAGTATTTGATAATATGACCCGGATCACCGCAGTAGATACACTGATCCTGGTCTATCCCTTTCTACCCGACTTTCTGATCGAGACCCAAATCCTCCCAAGGCCTGCCCTGTGGCAAGCCCGGATGCCATCCACCTCTTCTATAAGGTGACCGATTGGAACGTGGACGGTTTTGCGGCGAACCTTGACCCCTACCTCCCTCTTGGCGGTTTCCCCTGCCGCCAACCCCCTGATCGTTCTGTCCTCGGCCAATTGAGGCCCGGCGCCCTTGGCCCTGGCCTCCTCTTCCTCGTGGCCTCCCTCCAGCCACGACAACAGCATATGACCTCCCTTGACCTACACTTCTGTCTTCCTCTTCGAGGCCCCACTCTATCTCACTATACGGGACCTCCTCCATTCCTCCCTCATCCAAAGTCAGGATCAGGCTATCCTTCCCTTTAACCTACCCCGAAATGGTGTGGCCCTTCCGCTTCTTACCCTTGTCAAAATCTCTATGCCAAAAGGCTTTCACTGGTGTGAACTGGGCCTCATATGTAACGTCGCGACTCAACCTGTCATAAGTCATGCCCTATTCTCGTTTGACTTGTCGTAGAAATGCCCGTGCAAAGTCTCGGGCATCGCTTGATAAAATAACAGAACCAACTGTGGCTCAGTACCCCACGGTTAGGGACTGCGACAAACTCATCCATGGCTCCCTTGAGTGCCCTCGCACTCTTCCACTGTCGTGTGTGGATTGTCTGGAGCTTGTCAGAGGCCTTAATTCCTTCAATTGCATCCGCAAAACATTCGCGGATTAACTTTAGGAATTCGTTGAGGGGAGTTGTGGTGGAGTACGCCACCATATCATTATCACATTTGGCGGGGCGGGCTAACGATCTGGCGAAGCTAGAGGCTTCGTCCCTAAGGGCGTGGAATGCGACGAGGACTTGCTCCTCAGGAATAATATCTTGGAGGTGCACGTAGGAGTTAATATTTGCTTCCCAAGTATCGAAATCCTCTCCTTGTTTCCCGCTATAGGCGTCGGAAAACTTAACTTTGACTCGTTCCCTACGCGGGCGTGCCTCCTCCTCCTCTGGAGCTGCAAGCTTGGCGCCCTCTATGGCGCCAACACATAAATGTTTTGTGTTCTTCATCATCATGTCGTGGGCAAAGTCCCTGAAGCCTACTCGGCCTGTAAGGCTATATCATGGCCCTTGGAAGTATGCATTTGTTCCTGTTGGGCGGGAATCAATACATCTATACTCTTTGCGATTGCATCCAACTTCCTCTGCCCGTCCTCTTGGGCCAGCGTCTGCGTATGCTGTTCTGCTGCGGCGGCTAATTCCTTCTCCAACTCAGTAGTCGCCGCTATGCGCCTCCTTCTCTGCCTTCTCAACCGCAATTTCCACTCCATTCTCTTCTCCTCCTGCAGGGCCTATTGTTCTAGCGGGTCTTCCAAGGCCTTTATCTCCGCCAAAACAACATCCCTCTCGTCCTGGGGGATGTACATCGCTGCTTCTTCATCCTCCCCCAGGGATAAGTTAGCCACCCATTCTGAGACCATCTTCTCCAATTTCTTCTCATCTTCATTGACCCCACTAGATTCCCCTTTTTCCTCTCTCCTCGCTGTCCTCGCCAGGGGTATCTCTTCTCCTTCTTCTTCTTCTTCTTCATCTACTTCTCTGAGAGTCTCCTCCTCTTCTCTCTTCAGCTTCTCCATCTATTGCTCAAGCTTCTTCTTCTTCGCCGCCTGTGCTTCCAACAGGGCCTTCTTCTTGGCCGCCTCCTCTTTTCTTTCTTTCAGTATGGCAGCGTCTCTCTCTCTTCCTGCTCTTTTGTATATGGGGTGGTGCTCGTTCCACTACTCGTGTCAACCATGGTGACAGGTGTACAACCGAATAATAGTTTCACTCCTCACCACTTAGACTCTCACCCCCTGACTTACTTAACTTAAGACCGACTCACTAAGGACCACAAAATCCTTGAAGGACCCTGTCAACTATGGTCTCTAGCCTGACTCTACTTCTAGGCTGCCACTACAAGACTTACTCCTGATCAGGAGGCATTTAAGGAGATCCTCCGTAACTCCTTAGGAATTATTTAACGTCGCAAACAGGACGACGTGATCAGAAAGTCCTCTCAAGACTTAGACAGCTTGTTGTGCAGGCCACAACTCGGATTTTGGGCCTACTGTGCCACACCGAGCAGCCCACCGGTCTGTACCGGTCCTTGGGAAGGTTCGTGTCCTACGGGTCAGTCGAGTCGTCAGACACAGCCTTTAGCCCTACTCATCCCATGTGGGTTTGGTCAACAAAGCTCTATGACCACATACACAGAGTTCCTAACAACTGGACACAAGAGACTCAATGCAGAAAGAAGAGACAGACTAACTCAGTAACTACAATGGGGTGTGTGCACATCCATAGCGAGGGGATGGTTGAAGGCTTGGCGAGAGTATACCAACTCCAGCTTGGTCAAACTTCGTGGTCAACAGCTCCGGTCAACGCCCTGGTCGCCACCTTGGTCAACACCAATCAATGCCCCGGTCAACTCCTTGGTCAACGCTGGTCAACTTTTTGGTCAACTCCTCGATCAACGCCAACATATATCCCGGTCAACGCTAAAAAGCACTTTGGTCAACTTCGTTAAACTCCTGGTCAACGCTGGTTAAGTACCTCGATCACCTTGGCTACGGCTGCCAACCTTCGTTCTTACCTCCCTTCACCTTCCTTCTCCGTCCTCCCTCGGCTATGGCTTCTTTCTCGCCTCTCTCTCTATCTTCTTCACCCCCTAGTATGGCTTCCCTTTCTCCCTTATTCGTCTCTCCTTCCTCCACCTCAACTATGATTCTCTCCCTCTCTTCGTCCCTTCTCTCCTCTTTACTCTTCCCTGTGTCCGAGCTCGGCAGCTATGGCCGCCACCTTCTTCCTTAGACTGCACAACAATCTTGTCTTGCTCCTCTCTCTCTCTCTCTCTCTCTCTCTCTCTCTCTCTCTCTCTCTCTCTCTCTCTCTCTCTCTCTCTCTCTCTCTCTCTCTCTCTCTCT
>BFEA01000240.1:3092-17558 GCA_003427395.1 Chara braunii
AGATGGAGGAAAGGGGAGTAAGCTGAGGTTGGGAAGTAGGTCGAAGTCGGCGTCTAGGACGGCGAAGTGGGCTTTCTGCAGGGGCAGAACATGATGACGGAGTCTGTGTGGAYGAAGTGGTTTGTGGATTAGGAAGAGGGGTAACGGATGGAGACAAAACCAGGGGAGGTAGGAGTGGTGAAGACAGGGGTGGTAGAGTAGTCGGAAAATGGGTAACAGACGGCGATAAAACCAGGGGAAATAAAAGCGGTGAAGGCGGGGGGGATGAAGTCAAGGGTGGTGAAGTGGCTGAAGCAGAGACAGGGGGGGCAGTCGTAGGTGAGACCCGAAGAGGGGACTCTGCAGGTGGTAATGCAGGCATGGCCACGGATAACATGGAGGAACGCACCGAGACCAAGGGCGACACAACAGATGCGGTGGCCACGGATGCCATGGAGGAACACACCGAGACCAAGGGCGACACAACGACTGCGGTGGCCACGGATGCCATGGAGGAACACACCGAGACCAAAGGCGATACAGCAGCTGCGGGTCGAGTTGCTCCCGCGGAATCAATCGTAGAAGCAACCAAGGCCGATGAGGAAGAGGCTGC
This sequence comes from Chara braunii, assembly GCA_003427395.1. NCBI lineage: Eukaryota > Viridiplantae > Streptophyta > Charophyceae > Charales > Characeae > Chara > Chara braunii. The sequence continues at coordinate 3,685 of BFEA01000240.1, forward strand.
GAATCGAAAAGGGGCAGCCACGGTCACAAACGGCATGGAAGGGGTTACTAAGACTGATGAGGACGCGGATGCCATGGAGGAACACACCGAGACCAAGGGCGACACAACGACTGCGGTGGCCACGGATGCCATGGAGGAACACACCGAGACCAAAGGCGACACAGCAGCTGCGGGTCGAGTTGCCCCCGCGGAATCAATCGTAGAAGCAACCAAGGCCGATGAGGAAGAGGCTGCGAATCGAAAAGGGGCAGCCAGGGTCACAAACGGCATGGAAGGGGTTACTAAGACTGATGAGGACGCAGGTGCGGCAGACGCAGGTAATGAAGAAGAGGCTGTGATAGGTGTGACAGGCGCCGATAATGAAGAAGGGGTTGTGACAGGCATAGGCCGAGGACAGTGTGTAGATACCCGAGAAAGCGGGTGATGAATAGACCATCGAAGCATGTTGTTGAACCAGCTGGAGAGGCGGGTCACATGCGCAGGGTACCTGTGTTGACGTTTACGAATATAGGAAGTCCATCCTTTCGCAAGCGTTGTTGGAGAGTGCCCGCGAAAAAGCATGCGGCGTGTGAGCATCGCTGCTGCAGTTTTGAAATCATACCAGTTGTTGCAGACATACTCAAACCTAGTAAGTTGGCCTGTAAACACTCCCGCCGGCTGGTGTGCAGGGACGTTAGATGTAGCACTAGGATAACGAATAWCAGGGAAATTCCATTCAGCTGCTTTGTCAAAGACACTCATACGCAGGGAGCCGTCAGGGCGGACTTGGAGGCGTGCACCCAAGAATGTGCAAGAGTCATCAGGCGCTGTGGTCTCCTTCCATTCGAGGCCATAGTGCTCTGACGGTGGTGGCAGATGTCCCCATGAGAGAACATCATCGATCAAGCGGTATGTGAACGCATGCCGTTGAGCTGCGCGAAGATCACGCCGCTGGAGGTCATCAACAAATCGAGCCTCATCCCAATACAACGTCAAATTAGCTATCCCCGGACCAGAATTAGTCCCCGTCGGGATGCCAATCAACTGATGTCGCAAGGTGCTGTCCGCTGCATAAAGATAAGTGTTTGTGACAATGAAATGGAGATGTTCAAGAATTTGGGAAATGGTCAAGGTGTTTGGTCCGGTATCAACCGTCCACTCCCCTTGACGAGGCCCTTTAACAATCATGTTAAGGGAAGGAGGATGTGTGCGCCCCTGTGTGTGCTGTTGTAAGGCATATGTATAGGCTTCCTCGACCGCTTTTGAAACATTATGACAAATACGGTCACGAGGAAGATTGGTATACATAGTTGTGAAATCAACAGTGCGAGGAGCATGGTCACGAAGAGGAGGAGTTACGTTTGAGATCAAGCATCACCTCCTCGGCACTTTGCACGATCCAGCACCGTCTCACACCGCTTTGCTGATACAACACATTATCCTTCTCACGAAGAGTTTCAACGACTCCTTGTAGTGCAACGCTGGGGCGGGCAGAAGTGACGGTAGTACTGGCCAAGGGTTTGTGGGGAGGTCGATGGTGGACTGCATGAACAGATGGCGCAGTTGATCGAGATCGTTGCAGCAAGGAGAGATTATTCCGCTCTGTGACGCCGACAATACTGCGAAGCCCAGGGGGCGATTTATGTGCTTTAAGTGCATAGTACAAATATGGCAGCGTGTCTTTGTGTGTATATCCCCACCGATGATTCCAGAGCGCGTGATGTTCCAGAATATCTGCGACAGACTCAAGAGGCACATCACAGGTAGGGCTGTCCAAATGAGCAGATAGATGAGACAGGTACCAATTTTTACAACAGATTGCTAAGTTATATGAGGTCTTGTCGACAGGAACAATAGCAAAGTGTTGTTGAAGGTGTCTCAAAGCCCTGTGCACTGAGTGAAGAGAGTGCGGTTGTCGTGTAGTAATATGGGGGGATGAGATGTTGCTTTGGCAACGTGTGAGAACAGCTGAGTGCCACTGCTGCAATTTGCTCAGAGCAGCAGGCCGAAGCTGCTCGGAGACCAACCTCATCGTCAAACAGAACTGCCCGGTAAACCGTAGGCAGAGTGGGAGAAGAGGACAACAAACGAGGGGCTGTGACAAACTGCTTCGTCGGAGTTTCACCGACTATATATATATATAGATATTGTCACAAGAATATCAGAGCGCAAATGCGAAAAAAAGAGAAAAAAGGAGAAAAGAAAACCAGGGAATATTAATTTCAATTTTTTATCTTCTTCCTTATAACTCCCCATGTTCAGAACCTCTTGCGTACAAGGCCGCCCACGTGGATGTAGGTTGAGCGGCGGCTGCCCCCACCCCCGTGTGTCATATCGACCCACTTGCACACAGCCAGAAGGCAAAGAGGCAAAGAAAAGAGAAAGGGAACAGCCAAATAATACAGAACAGGGGGCAACAAAACAAATCCCAGATGACACGTCCCACATGCAAGCACCGCCCCGCAACTCACAGGCCAAACGACGGGACGGGACCAACCAGGATATCAAAACATTCTTATCTACAAAGAAAATAAAGAAAGGCTCCTGCGCCCTTGATCACAGTGTGACAACTTAAAAAAGAAGACAATCCCAGATGACGATTCCCACATACAAGCACCGCCCCGCACTCAAAAGGCCGAACAGCGGGAAACAACCAACCAGGATGCCCAATAACAAAATCGAAGCAAACAAAATTAAAACAAATCCTAATTGACAATCCTAGATGACAAGTCCCACATACAAGCACCGCCCCCGCCAACGACAGGCCAAACGATGGGACAAGACCAACCAGGATGTCAAAACACACTCGCCTGCAGAACGATAACCAGATGACCAATCCCACATGAAGCACCGCCATCCCTCCCTAAGATAGACCAGATAACGGGACAAGGCCAACCGGAATCGAAGCAAACAAGATTCTCATTCACAAAACAAACCTTCCACCATATCCATAGTATATATATATATTTACCGCGCACAGTGCGCGCGCACCGCCCCGCCCCGCACTGCGCACTGGTGGGCCACAACTATGCTCTACTCTCATTTTAAATTTTATTTTAACCTGCCAATACGTTTCCCAGCCATTTTTTCGAAGTCGTGGCGTGCATGCTGCCACAACTTTCGGGGCTCCGCTGACGGATCAAAATGGCTGGCGACGTCAGCCAAAAGGAGGTCCGCACCGACTTGTTTCTTTTTCAGCGCGCAGCACGTTTCCAGCCCCGGAGAAAAAGAAACGTGCTGCGCGGAGCCGCGTAAGTACTGGTGGTTGAATCGCAAGTAAAGAATTTCAACTTTCAAGGTGACTCTCTGCCAAAAAGCTGTTTTGCATTGCAAGTTTAGACAACATTTTTTTTTCTGGACTTCTTTGAAATATTTCTCTTTTTCTCTATTCTTCAAATACTTGTGCCGGGACCACTTTGAACCCTCTGCCTGAAACCCCCTGCATGGGTACCCGGCCAGCCAGAGCCAGTCCAGGCCGACCAGATAGCAGCACAAAAAAAAAAAAAAAAAAGATTTTTACCGCAGGAGGTTTGTTTCACCGAGGTAGACCCCCCTTCAGGGGTGCCGGCGGTCCACCGGTAACATTGCGAAGGAGCATTCAACTGACCAAGAGGCGTATCAGACCGAGCATGCATGGGACACTTCTCCCAACCAAGGTCTTCCCCGGCACATTCTCATTCAATCCAACACGAGAAGAACTGCACAGATCCGCACAATGCTGCCGAGACGAATGCAGTTTCTGGTCTTTTTGGCCGTATACAAAACAAAGGCAAGAACGAGTGTTTGCAGCTCTGCACTTACCCGCAATGAATAAGAGCTCGTATCTGTGTCAAGATCATCAAGCATAATGTTCACGACCTGATGCACATGCGATGACTCTGTTTTGACTCTTTTGAGTATATAGTATATACCCACGAGGCGGAAGAAACCTGAGTGGCGGGAACCCTCCGCGGGTGCACCATCCGCCACCCATGATCTGTCTGTGAGAGGGTTTGAGTGTGAGCACGCCTGTTGAGACCCCCGAACGATGGGGGGTATACGCACATGCAAATTGATGCAATGACAGTAATAGGATGTGAGACAGAGAGAAAAGAACAAAAAGCCCACAAAGAGAGAGACATGGAATGAAATGATGAAGGCAAGAGCGAGTGTTTGCAGCTCTGCACACTTACCCGCAATGATAAGAGCTCGTATCTGTGTCAAGATCATCGACCGTAATGTTCACGACCTGATTTTTTTATTACATGCACATGCGACGACAGCAACAACAGGATGTGCACAGCAGAGAAAGAAACAAAGCGCCGTCAGAAAGGTCTGGCTGGAGCTGTGCGCTGCGTTGTCACAATCAACATGCTTGGACGACAGACGCGCAGGGTTCGGGTTTCAGGGTTCGAAGTTCGGACTATAAGATATTAGCCTGTGTTTACTTGAGTGTAGGCTGAGCAAAAATATCATGACAAGAACAATAGAGTCGAATAGACGTTGTGACAAAAAACTGTCCAGTCATGGAACATGACAATGAATAAATGGTTGCGATACTTTCAAAACTGACAAAAGACAGACTGTAAAAGTAACAATGCAGTGTTGTTGGCTGCTTGGACAACAGACAAGCAGGGTTCAGGGATCGAAGGTCGAACTCAGAACCAGAATGCAGATGGCACTCGGGGTCAAGCTAAGCTATAAGATGCGTTAGCCTGTGGTTACCAGCATGTATGCTGAACCAATATCAATCATCACATTTTTTGTTTTTTATTTTTCTATTTTTTATTTTTTTGTAAAGGGAGATGGCGTTGAGATATCATCATCGAGTTGACCAACCCCAGGTGATTCAGAATCATTGCATTGCATACATCTAGGTCCATCAGGATTGGAACTTGGGTCTGTATTTCAACAGTTCATTGGCGTGGCAACTGATCACACAACGATAGAGTTGAACAGACATTGTAACAAAAATCATCCACTAACGATACATGCTTGTTAATGTTTGCAATAGTTTTCAAAATCCAGACTGTGATAGTTTCAAAGGATCTGGGAAGGTCCCATTGACACCCAACCCTTGTTGACATGCTGAGCAAAAGCGAAGAAATGGAGGACTACCATCCTGAACAAAACTGCGAAATAAAACGAAATCAGCTCAGGAAAGAGGAGGATGTGATGGAGGAGGTAGGGGAGACAAATCGGGAGCATGGGTGAAGAGAGGACAGATTTCAGATGCCTGCACTACCGGGGACATACACATGCAAAAGGGCGGATGGAAACAGCGACAGATACCAGATGCCGGCACTAAGGGGGACATGCACAATATTACACATGCAAAAGAGTGGATAAAACAAAATGGGAGAGGGAAGGCGCTAAACAACCACAGGGGCGAGTAATGTTGCAGCAGGCAAAAAGGGACGGGGCAGACTGAACAAGAAAAGCAGAGGCTGAGAGCATATTGACATTATGGACAATCTGGAAATCAAGATGCCAATGCAAGGAAAATGAGCAATAGCGAAATGACAGAATTTCCAAATTGCAAAATCACAAATTACAAATCACATTGAAAGCCAGATACTCGTACGCTGTCCAGAGCAGAAATGCACTGATATCACACCGAAGGAGAACCACAGCAGCGAACTCGATTGTCAATGAAAGCCTCTCTCACCGCCATCAACAATGTACTCGAAGCTCTTTCCTCCTACTGGCGCTCAACGCCCAGACTACGATCCTACAGCTACTGCACTACCGTCTTCCCCCGAACGTAATGCGCCCTGAAATTGAACGTATGCAAGCTATATTTCCGGTCCGGTACAGCCAAGATGAGGGTGCGTTGTGTTCAGGGGAAGACGGTAGTCTATCAAATTCACAAAGCAACCAGTTGACGTCAGCAGCAGCAACCGAAGTACATGCAGACCTCCATAAGGACCAGGTACGTGCTCTCACATCACCTCCCCACTCGCCCTCTTTGCTCACCCTTGTCTTCTCCCCCACGCTCCTTCTCCAACCAAGGACCACCGCCTATCCTTGCTGACCACCCCCGAGCCCAAGCCTGGTTATGACGGCTGGGCTGTGTCGCTGCATTCAAGCAGTTCCCAACTCCACCCCGCCTCTGTGCATGCGTCCCAGCACTCAGTGCTAGCTAGCACGCGTGAGCAATAGCTCCAGCAGCGCTGCCAGTTGCACAGCCGAGTGCGTGAATGCCCTCCCGACGGCCAGGCACTTTGCTATACGCAAAGTGGTTTGGCTCGAAGGCTGCTTGGCCTGTGGCCCTGCCTGTGCCGAGTAGCTTCAGGCCGGGCCAGGGTGTCTGTGCCCAGGCCCGTTCAGAGAGTTGCCTGGGCCCCGAAGCGGTTAGGCGCACCCAACCACCCAGGACCCTGTGATGTGTTCCCTGTTCTATGATAGGCCGAAAGACCTGCTTCGCCGATGTAGCCAGAAAAGCAGAGAAGGCTCGTGGAAGTTTCCGGTGCTCACGCGCAGAGCACATGTAACCAATTGCCGCGTGGTAACTGTCTGGCGCCCCACCAGGGCCTGCAAAATTGTGGTACTCAGGCCTCGTTGAGGTTCAGGGGCCCGCCTTCACTTAAGGCGAGCACATGCTTGCATTAGGGTCCCCATCATAAGGGCCAACCGAGGATGAGATCCTCGCACCAAGAAACAATCAGCAAAGTACTGCACCAAGAAACAATCAGCAAAGTACAAACCCACTCTCTCTCTCTCTCTCTCTCTCTCTCTCTCTCTCTCTCTCTCTCTCTCTCTCWCTCTCTCTCTCTCTCTCTCTCTCTCTCTCTCTCATGTCCACGCGTGCACATCGTATCCGCCCTTTGAAATGAATGATCCACAGTGCGTCCGCTTGTTGTCAAGAAGCCATCAAGGTCGCAATGATGCGGCACGACGAGATGGGTACAACTATGGGCCTCGCTCCAGCACAGAAGACTTTACATTCATTTGAACGCTTTCTGGAACCAATACATTCAGAAGTGTTGGACTCGTCCGAATGCACTTGGTTCAGAAAGCGTTCAAATGCATGTAGAGTGTTGGGTAATGGATCGAGGCCTTGTGTCCCCCCACTGCTCTTGTTTCAACAGCTTTTTTCTTTGCTCCGCCCATGAGATGAACCCAGTTCAGGTACTGTTCATCATTCAGGAGTCTGTCGGCCGCTTCTCACCGAGCCTCTACCGCGCCTTAATACTGTAGATTTTGCCCCAGAGAGAGTATAAGAGGGAAATCTACAGTGCCTTTCCTATGCACCGAACTATAGCGGTACCTTGTCCAACAGGGCCACAAAATTATGCCCATGGCATCATGCCCAAAAACAGGCAGGCAAAATTGGGTATGCACATTCTTTGCCTGGGTATGACCGCAATAAGGTGGTACCAACCTGGGCCCACCTCAGTCCCAGGCATGGATATAATTTCAAAAGGCCATTTCCTGTGTATAGACGCAAGTCGGGCACTGGGACCTGGGTATGACCGCAATAAAGTGGTAACAACCTGGGCCCACCTCCGTCCCAGGCATGGATATAATTTCCAAAGGCCATTTCCTGTGTATAGACGCAAGTTGCGCACTGGGACTAGGTACAAAGGGAATTTCTTACACATTTAAACAGTGCGCAGGAGCAATTTCGCCAAAAAAAAACAAAAGAGAAAGCACATGAACATGACCTGCCCAGGAGGGCAGGTACATGGTTAAAATTATATGTTATCATGATCCTAAAAAGTGATATGCAAACCTCAAATTGCAAGAAAATGAAAGAATGGCTGAAACTCAAAAGAAGAAGTGAAGAGAGAGAGAGAGAGAGAGAGAGAGAGAGAGAGAGAGAGAGAGAGAGAGAGAGAGAGAGAGAGAGAGAGAGAGAGAGAGAGAGAGAGAGAGAGAGAGAGAGAGAGAGAGAGAGAGAGAGAGAGAGAGAGAGAGAGAGAGAGAGAGAGAGAGAGAGAGGATGAAAAGAATAAAAGAAGAAGAATAGCACAAGTTGAACGAATGCCTTCCCCCTCACTTCTTCCTCCTCCCATCTTCTTCTCGCTTACTCCTCATTCTCTTATAACAACAACTGAATGAATGAGAAGGAATCATGTACCCCAGTAATCCCCCTTATTGTCAGCACTCAAAGAGCCCTCCTTTCCACGACCATAACCTAACTTCGCTCTCTCGAGTTGCAACTAGCACTATGCCGGAATATCCATGCTCGTCATGGATGTTCAGAGGACACTGCAATCTCTACTCCGCCTCTCCTATCTCCTTCCACCATAGCCATACTCTCCGTTGAAGTCCAAGACAAACCGGAGCCCATACAGGGGCCTTCCAGATGCAGCGCCAAGGAAGTGAAGATGCAGGTCAACCATAGCCACAGGTAAGTTGCTCATGTCCGTTCCTCACCCTTCTCTCACCCTTCTCTCACCCTTCTCCATAGCCTGGCATGGGGCACTTCACACTTTACCTGCATAACCAAGGCCGACTCCCTCATAACACCTGACCAGCATAGGCAGGGAGGTCTTCTTCTCCACCCTCTAGATCCATCGCTCAGCCAGAGCTCCGCCTACCTTCACCCTCTCAGCGGAGGTCTTCTTCTCCACCCTCTAGATCCATTGCTCAGCCAGAGCTCCGCCTACTTTCACCCTCTCGGCGGAGCAGCGGCATGATTGCCGGGTAAGACAGGGCAATGTGCCTGAATGATATACTCTTGCGACTCGGCCTCCTACTCCTCTAGCGGGTCGGCGTCCGCCGACCAGCTAGGCCAACATCAAGTTCCTGTTTCTAGGCGGGAACATCTACGCAGCCTGCAATCCTGCTACTGGGCCCGTATCTAGCCTAAAACCTACCCAGATACGGGTCTGGACTCTCTTTCGGAGTCTACTGGACCCACCCAGGCCTACCGGGCTTTACATGGGCCTGCCTGCATTACTGAAAAAGCCCTAGGGACTTAGACACATGCAAGCAAACAGCATTCTCACGCACGAAACCGGAATCTCAGCAAATCAAACCATCAAGTAGTACCACTCAGAAAACAGCATAAATCTCAGACTGATTCTGTGTGTCATTAGTACTCGTTACATATAAAATGAAAACAACATGTGGACAAAAACAAGAAACATAAAGGTCACAAGTGCCCTACTAGTAGTGAATGCGACAGGAATAGGATGGATCATACCTGTTGCACTTCATGTGGATCCAAATAGAGGGCATGATCCCCCTGATATCCAACTAGGTAGGTTGAGGCTCCTGGTTTCCCACCTAAAATGCCCAAAGTCTGTGGGAAAGTGAATAAAATCTTAAGCGAAGGTAGGTACCTGCACAACACCCACACACAATCCACATTCTTTCAGTTCTTTTTCATTGGGATAAATAATGCAGCAGCGCGAGCCGCGCGACAGCACACCAATTCCATCAAGATTGTCAGGTTCTGGCTTCTGGCTCTCGTACGACATGTCGTAGGATAGAACAGCTCTGCACCCTCTGGCTGCTTGCCTATTAGACCATTCTTCCTGTGACATCGTCTGTTCAGCAGAGCACAGCCATCTCCCCTTTACCCTGTATAGCATCTCGCTCGAGCTCCTTGACATGAATACCAAGGCCGCCGAATGCGGTAGGACAGAACAGCTCTTCATTCTCTGGCTGCTTGCCTATTAGACTATTCTTCCTGTGAGCAGAGCACAGCCATCTCCCCTTTACCCTGTATAGCATCTGTCTCTTATACACATCTAGATGTGTATAAGAGACAGGTATAGCATCTCCCTCAAGCTTTTCTTGACCTGAATACAAAGGATGCTATGATCCTGGTCAGCTCCCCATGCAAAACTGACAGAGTCACAATGCCGTTCAATTGCAACTCAGACGAAAGAGATTGGAAGAAGAAGAAGACAACGAAGGAAGAAGAATGACGAATAAAAGAGGATAAATACAGGTGAAGTTCTTGTGAACCAAATATCATCTCTCCCTCATCTGGCCTCCATTACCTTCCCTCTCATCATCTCGCCCATCATCTTATCTATGTATATCTATATCCACATCCTACGTAATGCATAAGCCGCCCCCCGGAAGACGCTTCCCAATAGGCCCAGCAACAAATTCCCCGAGGCCCGCAGGTTCTGTGTTTACTACAGGGCGTTTTTTTCTTTTCCCCCCACAGTTTCACGATAGACAAGGGGTTCCGCAATAAAACTTTGAAGGTTAGAATTCTTTTTAGGGGTGAAGAAGAGGAAGAGGAATGGAGGAGGAAGAGGAGGAGGAGGAGGAGGAAGAAGAAGAAGAAGAAGAAGAAGAACAGTAATTTGAACTGCAGCTGCCATCGACGCCGTGCTCTGAGGAGAGGGGCAAACTGTATATTTAATATCCTTTCAGACAAAGAGAGGCATGGACATGGAATTTCAACGCCATGTCAGGCAGCCAATAAGACACTAACCCCACCCCCGCATCCGGGGGGACGCATGGATGAGCACATACATAAATAAAATAAGCAGCTAGAAAGTGTCTGATAATAAGCTTATACTCAGCATCGCCCACTTCAGGGAGAAAGGGGCCTATATCCAGAAATACCTATCTATCCTAATCGCAAGTTGAGTTGGAGAGCCGTATGATAGGTGACTGACTATCTCGTACAGTGCGGAGAGGACTCGAGTAATCACCAAGGGTGTGAAAGTTTCACTCTATTCTTTCTTGTGGTCCACAATTGGCTGATGTGTTTATATACAAAGAGAAAACAATGATTTGGCATGTTCTCACAAGAGGGACGCTGAGACACAGAGGCATGCATACTCTCAGCAGAGAGGCTGAGACAAAGAGGCATGCCGCGAGAAAGACAGATTTGGAAGAGAGAGAGAGAGAGAGAGAGAGAGAGAGAGAGAGAGAGAGAGAGAGAGAGAGAGAGAGAGAGAGAGAGAGAGAGAGAGAGAGAGAGANAGAGAGAGAGAGAGAGAGAGAGAGAGAGAGAGAGAGAGAGAGAGAGAGAGAGAGAGAGAGAGAGAGAGAGAGAAACATTTCATTTCTCAAAGAAACAAATACAAAGAGAGATTTCGTTTGAACTCCACTGTCAAGAACATTTCCAGTGTCCATCTGTTCCTTTTCTCTGTGTGTGTCCTGTTGACGAATCTCCAGACAACGCCAACAGTTCCGAAAATGGAGCAATCCACATGCTTCTGTCCGTCTCCCCTCCGTCCTGTTGCGGTGTGCCTCGACGTTTTATCATGAATAAAAAACAAGCAGGGCCAGCGCAGCTTCACCCACATGACATAGTAGGTCAGTGCCTGATCGTGTCCCTCGAACACACACGGACAGTGAATCGGTTTTTCAAGAAATGACAGATACAGGGCAAACACGATTATAGCTAATAAACACTGTGGTACAGTGTTACCGGCCCGAACATTCGGGGGAGCGGTCTAATCCGCTCATGCAAACATCAGAACTGTTCCGGGCGTTTGGGAGCCCCGGATGTTCACGGGCTGGGGCCTGGAGAAGTCATTTTGGAGGCTTGACTTTTTCTTTAGGGTGGGGGGGAGGTGTGATTCCCGTGCTCATAAACTCTGTGCCTGCCAAATTTCATGTCATTCTGACAAGAAAAAGAGAAAACACTAAAAACGACACAAGAAACGGAGGTCAGATGTATTGAGTGGCCCCTCATTTTTTCGGGTTTTTTTTAGTTTGTTTTGTTTCGTTTTTCCCTCTTTCTTTTATCTTGCTTTATAAATCAATCAATCAATCAATCAACCAACCAAGAAATCAGTCAGCAATCCACACACACACACACACACACACACGCGCGCACACCCACCCACACCCACGCACCCACACGTACCCACACACCCACACACCCACCCACACACGACACAGACACAGACACAGACACACACATGCGCACGCGCCTCCTATTTTTCTATATTGAAGGACGGTCAGCAATGAAGAATTTCGGCAAGTGGGCCTGGCTCCGGGGGATGGCAGGCTCATCGACCAGAAAACAACGAAAAAGAACAAAAAAAGCCAATGCAAGTGGCATTCAGAAGATTACGGTTCAATCCCCATGACGGCCTGGCGCACGCTTGGTGTGTGCCCACCAGCTGAGATAGTCAGCTTGATCCCCCTGGCTGGTATTAGTAGGGTCTTTAGCCTCCACGGGTGCCACTTTGTGTGCATGAGTGGGTCTCCCTCCTCTTGAGGTCTTCGCCCTCAGGCAGCTATGGCCGCCAGTCAACAGGTAAGCTTCCTACACCTGCTTGCCAACCCTTGTGCAATGGTTATCTCCTCCTCCTTGATCTCCATCTCCCTCATCTATTAGAGAAAAAGAGAGAGAGAGAGAGAAAGAGAGAGAGAGAGAGAGAGAGAGAGAGAGAGAGAGAGAGAGAGAGAGAGAGAGAGAGAGAGAGATCTAAGACTCGGTGACTACTGCAATGAACCTCCTCGAATTCAACCCTTGACTTTGCACCTCAGGTTCTACCCCATCCCTTGACTCTGTAGGGGTCTGGATACCATTTTGACTGAGACACGGACTTAGACCATATTCTGTAGGATTGAGGGCCATTCTGATGGACTATGGGACCCTACAGACCTATTTCTCATGCCTGGCCTTGATGCAGACTTTGGATGTATGTTCCTTGTGCTGTATTTGAACCTGGGTCATTTTACTGATTGTGATCTCATTTGGTGTGCCTCGGCTTTGTAATTCTCCTTTCGATTATGCTCTCATATGCTTGTAATGTTTCGACTCTTTCGAGTCTTTCGCTGCTGGAAAATTCATGTTCTTATCGGTTGGTTCCTTATACGTTTTTTTTCTTTTCTTTTTTTTTCTCTTTTTTTTTCCCAACTTCGTCCTTGTGTTTTTTCCCTTTGCTCTTCTGCGCTTTGTGGTATTCGAATGTTTGCATTCCGATGAGCATGCTTGGCTGCAGACTCTGGTTTTGAGTCTTGTTTACATGATGTACCTTTCAACGCAACATGACGTGATGCAATCACGGAGGCCTTGTTCCCCCTCAAACATACACATATACGCATACACGCATATTACATATAAACATACATGCATGCATGCATACATACATACATACATATATACATACAATGTCACACATACATACATATTTACATACAATGTCATACATACATACATACATACCATAGTTGCGGCGCACGTCGGTGCGCCGGTTTGCGCACGGTTTGCGCACGTCGCGCTGCGCACCGCACAGCGCACTTGAAAAATTAGGTCCAAAAAAAAAAAAAAAAAAGTAGGGGTTTTCTAATTTCCTAGGGCCCCCAACTCGGCAACAATGTTAAACTCACCGCGCAAGTTCACAAACCGGCTGCGCCCACAGCCCGAACTTTTCTTTTGGCTAAGGGCTGCTGAAAATTCGGTTTGCGCAGGCCCTTCCCCAAAAAGTTTCGAACGGCGAAGCACAAAATAGGGCTCATTCCAACTTTTGTTTTAGGCGGGGTATGAGAGTTGTCCTTCCCGCTGCCTTCTGCAAATCCCACACAGTAGTGGGGTCAATTCGCAAGAAGGGGTAGTCACTTAATAACGACCTGGCCCGCGAAGCTCGCAGAAGTCGCAAATTGCATGTTCTATCGCCAGCCGACCACCAATATATGCTGAAGATTGGCGTTCAGGTCCGCATGTTGGCAGTTATGGGTAAGGATGAAGATGCCCGTGGCTCTCTCGTTTTTTTGTTTTTGTTTTCTTACGAATACGTCCAGTGGGGCCTGCTCCACTACTCACCAAATGCACAAAAGACATAGCATATGGCGATGTATGGTTCCATGTTTCAGCAGAAGATTCATTCTGCTCTCTCGTTTTTTTGTTTTTGTTTTCATACGAATACATCCAGTGGGGCCTGTTCCACTACTCATCAAATGCACAAAAGACATAGCATATGGCGGTGTATGGTTCCATGTTTCAGCAGAAGATTCATTCTGCTCTCTCGTTTTTTTGT
>BFEA01000240.1:52979-63176 GCA_003427395.1 Chara braunii
TCTCTCTCTCTCTCTCTCTCTCTCTCTCTCTCTCTCTCTCTCTAATGATCACAGCCTTGGTCAAGCGCAATGAAGGTGGTCCAGTGCGGATGCTTCCGTACGATGAAGAAGGTGAGAAACAGCGAAGGTGGCAGTTGAAGGCAACAAGAAAACGAAGGAACATCAACAAGAATGAAAAGACAGACTGAGTGAGGGAAGTGGGTACCAATGGGTTAAAAGCAAAAATGTACTACAGGCCCAAACGACGCTGGCACAGGCCGTCATGAAAACGGTACCGGTAGTGAACAACCAGCAAGGTGAAAAGGCACCAGTACCACAACAGGCCCGGATGTGGCTACGGTGGTGTAACGGCCAAAGACAAAATGGAAAAAAAAAAAAAAAAACATCCACGACCATCACTGCCTCTTCCGACGGCCTAAAAAAATTCAAAAATGGACCGTTTGCAGCATGGGGCCTTCCCGGATAGCACAGCCGTGGTAGGGGGCACGGCGGGGCGTTCGGCAAGAAGAGGGGCAAGGCTGGTGGGGGAGGACACGTGGGAAAAAAAAAAAGATAAAACATTTGAATATGAAACAGCGGGGATCGGGGAAGCGACGCATTCTTTTTTGCCCGGGGTTGGTATCATCCCCGCCCCGCGGCACATCGCCGCACGTGGTATATGGTCAGTCCGGACAGCGCAACGAGGACACGGCCTTCGAGGGAGACGTCCTCACCTTAGGCGCGATCAACCATCACGAAAAAAAAGAAATCCTAAATAAAAAAGGGCGACATGGGTTCCGTCACGTTGGGTGGACCAACCACAGCAACGTGGTTCCGTCACGTTAGGTGTGCGCCTGCGTTTTCCCATCGCCTGCCCGGTTTCCTGTTTTTTTTTGTTTTTTTTTGTTTTTTTCCTTTTGTTACTTTTTTCTTTTTTTTTTCTTTTTTCTTTTTTTCTCTTCACGATTTTTGCTGACATGCACGAAAGAGGAAGGGCGGGGCGCAGTTTCTGAACCTGAGCACCCTCTCATTCCACACTTAACAGACAACCGCGTCGCGGAGCGCATCCGACGGTGATGCGCATCACGCCGCGTGCAACAGGATTCGAAACCATCCGCAGAGAGAGCTACGCGGTCCTTCAACCAGGACCGGCTTCATCTTCCTTTCGTCAGGGGTGTGACGCTGTTTCGTGCGCTCCATTTTTTTGATGTGTTCGCTTTCCGTGCGCAATTGTCAACCCGCGCACCTCGTCCAAGTCCATAGTTGACTACCGCGGGCCAATTCAGGTGGATTCAATGTGATTGTGCCTAAATTGGCCCGCAGTTGTCAACTTCTGTCATGGCAACCTGACAACACTTTAATTTCAACACAGACGTGTTGGAAAGACGTTGGATCAACGTTGAACAGTTGTTGGACCAACGTTGGCCACGTGTTGATCAAACTGTTGGAAACACACAACGGTGATGGTCCAACGGTTGGGCAAGGCATTTATCGTCGTTCCAACGCTGGTCCACCACGGGCACCGAGTTAGAAACTTGATGGATTTTTTTCGCATTTTTTCTGTTGAACTTGCTCAACTCCTTTCAGAAACCAATAAAACATAAGAAACCCAAAATAAACAAGGCAACAAAGTCTTCCAAGCTTATGGAAACCTGCTTGGTCCCTAAAAATCACAAACAACCCTCGCAAGTCAGAGCAACCAGACCATCCAAACTTATGGAAACTTGTCTGGTCCTCCAAGCAATCAAAAATAAACATAACAATGGGTCATTCAAATTTATAGAGACTTGCCCAGACTTTGGTTGACCTAGTTAAACGTATGCAAAACCACCTTCCTCCCACCTTTCCGACCGAATCAGGAAGCGCATCCTGTGTTTTTTTGTTGTTGGGCGCATCCGGCCTCTTCCTTGTCGTGCGACCTCAGCTCGGGCGCAGTCTCCTGGCTAGAACTTTTTGGCCCAGCCTCACATGCACAACCACCACAACCATCCAATTTGAAGACCTCACAGGCGTTTGGGGCCAGGCAAGGAGGGGTCAGACTAGCCTCCTACATATTCGTCCAATTTTAACAGATGCCTTGAAGGATAAAGGCTAGGAAACGGCCCTGAATACTTTCATTGAGCCAAGTGAGCCCATACAACTTCCGTATGGTTTTCACCCTCTTTGGCTAAGGGTTCCTTGGTTCGAAACCGAACCCGTATATTACCTGCTCGGGGTGTACCGGTTGTGCTATGGCAGCAGGTCTCAGTGAGGATCTCGATGGTAGTAGTAAATAGTTAAATAAAAACCTTGAAAACCAGTGGGGGGTTTCGTAGGCGTAGCCAGAGCAGAGCACCGCTGCGAACTCCTTCACAGTGCCTTGAGCCGCTCCGCCTAGAAACAGCCCACTGTTGTCAGGTCCTGGTGACATGCTCATACTCAAAACCTCTCACGGCGGCTCACGGTTCGTCAAACGGTGTGCTGTGAAGACTTCCGCCACTCAGGTTTTCTTCCACCTCCGGGGCTGAGTCGCCTACCGACTCTCATGCATGTTGACTTCCTCGACCCGTGTTTTTCAAGATGAGCAGGATAGGGGAATTTCGCCAACATCCCGAACGCACAAGGACGCGGACAAATTAACTAAAACAAATAGTAACCATTAATTAAAAAATAAAATAACCATCGCAAAAAAAATAGAATAAAGGGAAAAACAAGGTTTACTGATACCGCCTTGGCCCCGCCACACAACCATGTGGACCACAAAACTACAGGGATAGCCTTCGTCGGGCCCTCAACCCGTCGGTTTCCCTTTTGCCGCTGCAATATTCCTGCCCCGTCGTCCGCAAACCTCGATCCCTGAGTCTCCTCGTTGAAGGTACGACGCTGTAACCGATAGTGTTAGGCCTAAGGTTGTGCCTCTTACTAGCGGACACCTATATAAGCGAAAATCGCGGCGCGCAGATCTACTGGAACATTTCAAAGGCATACGGTTGTCGATGTCGTCCTCCGCAAATGCGCACATGTCACGATCAAACATTTCAATCACCAGACAACCTTTTAATCATGGTTTGATCAAAACTAAAAATTTGGTCGGCACAATATCGGCTCTACAATCATCAACAAATAAAAGAGATCACACAAGCCTTAAGTCTGCGCTCCTACACACTCTATTATTGTCAGCCATTCAGTCAACGTAAATACTCAAACACGACCGCGACTCTCGCAGTGCATTCAAACTTTAAGCCAAACTTTTTTTTTTTCATTTGCAAAAATTGGGGCGGATGCCCTTGCTAGGATATTCGCACCAACAACGTGCACCTCTTTTGGCTGGGTTTTGGGGGCTCCCACTCGTCCGCGATAATGATTTAAGTCCCGCTGGTTTGCTGTCCTCAAAGTGGACCGAGGAATTCAAACGCGGACCGAGGGATTTCAATATACATGCGAACGTGGGTGTGCCTAGTTCTTGAGGCGGAGTAAAAGGTGAGTGGCAGGTCTTTTGCGGGTGCATTATCTGCCACCCGCGATTTACTATGAGAGTGTTGAATGTGGACACCACCACAAGAGGGGTGTACGACAAACACTAACACCACGATCAAAGTTGATGACAAACGTCCATACAAAAAAAGGAATAAGGAAAAACCATCAACCAGGTCGTCGATATGATCACCACGAAGATAGATGCGCATAAAAGAGGCGAACGATGCTTGGTTGGAGCGGCCGTGGGCACTGTGGGGAGGCTCACAATGAATACTATATGCAAATCATTCGTCAGACTTGGGTATACGGGCAAAAGACTAATCGGACCTTCTAATAGCAGGTTCCCTCTGTAGTTTCCCGCACGAGGACCGGAGTTGTTGAGCAGTCCGACTGCACTGTTGCGCGACCTTGCGCTATAATGGAGGTGAAGAAAACAACGGGAACAAAAACGGGGAGGAAAAATCGAATGAATCAAGACCAGGCCGCGCCAAATACAATCGACGAAGGAGATAGGGGGAATCGAGGATGGTGGGGTGAAAAATGCTTAACTCACTCGATTCTGACAAGAATCGAGTGAACTAAAAATGTATTCCTGGGATGGCGAATTCAATTTTGTGGTTAGCTTTAGTAGAAAGTTAGTAGGACAAGAGTAGAGGTATCGGAGAAGGTGGATATGGCGGGGCGGAAAATGCAAAACTCGTTCGTTTCTTAGCGAAAACGTAAGAGGGAAGAGGCGAGTTGGAGGTTTCAGGGCATCGGGAGCTTAATGGCAAGCTTAGATTCAACGTGGAGATCACAGTTTCAATGTTATGCAAGTGATGGATTATGCCTGGTTGGAAGGGGGTTTGAATATGAAAATGTTTCTTTCCGTGTTCTAACGATTTTTTTTTATTTTTTTTTTTTTTTTCACTTATTATAATGGATGAGCAACAACCAGCGGTCGTTGAGAGGAGAGGGAGACTGATAACGAGGAAAAAAAAATGAGAAAGGGTGGGAGAAGACAGCACGTACTTTGATACCATATAATGTGCATCTTTCTATATTCTAGCGGATGATTTATCTGCATCCTTACCAAGCAACGGGGCAACAATCGGACACGACAATGAATGAGTTGGAGCGCGAATGTGCAGGTAACAAGCGCGCAAGGAAGGGCAATGAGCAATAGATAAATGCTTACCTTCGAACTGACCATATGGAGTGAAACGAAAGTCGAGTTGCGGTGCTAAACTGCACACTGACCCATCAAAGGGGTTGATGGTGTATAACTACAATTTCATTTACTCAGGGTCCTGGTTCTGCTCGTGATTAGGTTCCCTGTCGATAAAACCTTTCTTTTTTTAGATTGCGACCATCTTGATATCAAGCGGTCGTCATTACCAGAGTGCTCACCTCTGATCACGGTGGGGAACGTGATTTCGTTATAATGGTTGGTTCCATTATGCGCATCTATCTTCGTGGTGATCATATCGATGACCTGGTTAATGGTTTTTCCTTATTCCTTTTTTTTTATGGACGTTTGTCATCAACTTCGATCGTGGTGTTAGTGTTTGTCGTACTCCCCTCTTGTGGTGGTGTCCAACGTCCCATTCTAGTAGGGCGGGTTCGGTCATGGTTGAATCCGACCGATTGCTATAGCCAAGTGCATTGGCGAACGACCGAACGTTTAATGCTAAACTGACGGACGCATGGTAGGAAGGGAGAACGAGGCGAGGTAGTACTCAAGAAGCAAGGAGGATTGATATGGAAGAAGTACCACGAAGGAAGGATGAAAATAACTTTGGAGAGAGAGTTAAAGAGTATTTGAAATTTGTCGAGCGATAAGCGGATAGAGGGAAGTCGTGCATCCCCATCTTGGCGGGGTTGGACGACGGCTCGCCTTCCTTATCGGACGTTGGGGCTCTTGGATGCACTGGGTGCTGACAAAATTCCTCTATCCTGCCCGTTTTGAAACATGGACCGAGGAGTTCATTGTGCATACAAACTGGTTAGTACTTAGCCCACAAAACGGAGGGAGTCTGTGTGACGGGTGCAATTTGTCAACCATGATTCTGCTAAAAAGGGGGTTGAACCTGAGTATGCTTGCTGAGAGTTAAAAGTTGGTAAACTATGCTCAGGCACGATCCTGTTGTGAGAAATTGGAGTGTAGGCGTACCTGCCGAGGCACGAAAATTGTGAACTATGTCTAAGCAAGGCAAAGCCAAGGGAGATTGTGGTGGAGCTGGCGGCGACGCTGGAGGGTTTTTTTGCTCGCCAGACCCTGACGAAGAAGTGAGTGACACAATCAGGTGGGGAAATAGGCTAGAAGTTGCACACCTTCTAATACGTAGCGTTGGTGTGCTCTACTACGTGACTGCGTCATGCAGTTGAGTTCGACGACTGGTTTTGTTAAGCTTTCTG
This sequence comes from Chara braunii, assembly GCA_003427395.1. Lineage (NCBI taxonomy): Eukaryota > Viridiplantae > Streptophyta > Charophyceae > Charales > Characeae > Chara > Chara braunii. Next base: position 58,812 of record BFEA01000240.1, read on the forward strand.
CAACACACTTTGTTGAGCGTTTGAACTGTGATCGTCATGCTTTGTTGTGCACGCTTGGTTATGGTGTATACTTACGGAGCACTGACTCAACGATTAATGTATGTTCACCATGCACTTGAGTTACGCAGTACAAGGTAGTTACTGTATAGTGTTGCGTTTTGCCCGCAAATCAAATAAAGCACAAGAGGTGTGTTGCGTTTTACCCGCAAATCAAATAGAGCACAAGAGGTGTGCCCTGTTCAAACTCAATGTTTTTGGTTGCGTGACGATAGTCTGGTTAAAAGTTGAAGCGGTATGACTTAGGGGAGTGGTTAGGTTCTGTAAGAGGATTATTGTTGCGATTGGGAGGACTACTGTGAGGACTTTGTTTTGCACTTCGGTCGTGGTTTAATCATCTTCACTACGTTTTTACTGCCATTGCGGGGGACCTCAGACGTTGAAGATATATAGGCTCTTTCACACGAGTCTGAATGCACCCTTCTCGTATATGAGCGACTAAATGATTCTCCTTCTGTCTTTCTTACTCCTAGTCTAAACTATTGGTTCAGAGAGGAAAGCGGCATGTGGGATTGCAACTCGTAGGACCGAAACAAAGTCTTTGTGGGAGGTTACACCACCGATTGCGGGAGCTATGTCAGAGCATATAATAGGTTTTCGGGACAGAGAACTATTAGGTATAATTTTTTTATGCCTTATGTGAACCCACTATACCATTATCTGATTACATCTCTCTAGTTTGTCTGAGAGATATGCATGCGTTCCTTTATGATTTTTGTTTTTTTTCATAACTTAATCAACTTAATTGAAGAAATGCATACGTGAATTGCAATTTTTTTTTGTTTATGAGTGAAATCAGACTAATGGATGAATTGGGTGAAGGTGAAAGAAGGTGATATTGCATGAGTTTGACCGGGTCAATCAAAGGTTTGACATTGTTTCTAAGCTGAATGGCCGAGTGTTATGTTTATTGTTTGTTTTTCGAAGGGTCAGACATTGACTCTAACCTGAATGACCTGGTTGCTATGTTTATTTTTTTGGGTTTGTCTGTCTGATTTTTTAGACAAAATATTATCTCTAAGTCGAATGAATTAATCTATCCGTTTTTTAAAAATTTATTTACTGAAGTTGTGCATTCTTTCGAAGCCAAATGATTCAACTTCATGTTTTTGTGTGACTTTGAATAAACTTGACATTGTTTTCAAATTGAATGGTTTGGTCTCTTATTTTATTATGATGAAAATTCTTTTGTGAAGGGGTAAACATTGTTTTTAAGTCGAATGGTTTAACCTAAAACAACACACTAAATACAAACGAGTATAATTGGAAGTTCTTTATCTATATTTGCATGTGAACAGACAACAAAACATTGTTTCCAAGCCGAATGGTTCAACTTGAGTCATATCACTAAAAAAATAGATAAAGTTAAAAGTTTAATTGCAAATAAATTGGGCAAGTTAAGCATTGTTTCTAAGTTGAATGACTCAGTCCCTTACCCATATTTTCAAGATAAGTAAGATAATTATTAAATTTTGGATATTTAAACAACTTATGGTGGTTAATAATAGTTTATAAGATGAATGGTTAGTCACATGCTAAAAAAAAAGAGTAGTTGTGCAACATGTTGATGTATAATCTAGGGCACATTAGACATTGTTTATAAGTTAAATGGTCCAGCAACATGCCATATGTAAATTGGGAAAAAAAAATAATCATTTGGAGGGCTAATTGAATTCTCTTATATGAAAACAATTTGGGATTTAAGTGAGAATACTTACTCATTGTGGCATGGACTTACATATGGTTGAGTGGAAAACTCTACTTAGTATGAGTGCCAACTTTGATAGGTAGTTACTTTAGATTCTTGTCATATGCTCGAACTATATGAGCTAGTTTAATTTTTGCATTTTTTTGATGAAATTTATTTTTCATACTTGACTTTGTGTAAATTTTAAAAAACCATCTTCGCTAAGGGAAATGCTGGTTAATTTTTTGTGAAACTAAGGAGTTAATTAATTTCGAATTTTCAAAGTTTATACTTTTGTTTGAGTTTCATATCCGACTTAGTAAAAAATTGAATTTTTTTTTTTTTTATAGGAAAAATGCTGACAAAATTTTTACTACTAGTCAATTTCGACTTTTCAAAGTTTTACTTTTGTTTGAGTTTCATATCCGACTTAGTAAAAAATTGAATTTTTTTTTTTTTTATAGGAAAAATGCTGACAAAATTTTTACTACTAGTCAATTTCGACTTTTCAAAGTTTTACTTTTGTTTGAGTTTCATATCCGACTTAGTAAAAGTTTTGAAAACTTTTTTTTTATGGGAGATGTTGCCCAAATTTTTACTATATCAGGGAGTTAGACAAAATTTGACTTCGTGAAGTCATAATAATTTACAGATTTTGTATTTAGTTTTGTACAAATTTTAGAATGACAATTTTATAAGGGGAGTGTTGCTGAAAGTTTCACAAAATTTAAAGAGTTAGTTAAATTTTATGTTGACACAACTCAAAGTTTTATCTGGAGTTCATATCTTACTTATTATAAATCTGGGAAACCTGTTTTTCAAAATGAGATGCCGCCAAAATTTTTACTTATTTAGAGAGCTAGACAAAATTTGAGTCATAAAGTTAGAGATCGTTTCATATTTTGTATTCGGTCGAGTATAAATTACGATTTTTTTTTTTTTTTGTACAGGAAGTGTTGTCAAAATTCTCTTAGTATTGAGGAATTGTATTATATTTTGATAAAAAAAATATTGACTATCCTCCCTATATAGGGGAGATGCTGTCGAAATTTTTCTTATTCTCTCAACACTTACTTGAAGGTGAATTTAGATTTAGTCTTGATATAAATTTAAATAAGATGTGACATGGGAGTGTATTCTCCATACATTTATAATTTTAGTTTTATGAATTTGCCTATGTTATGTTACAGGTCCTTTCTGGACTTGTTGATCCAAGATCTGAGTAGTTTCAACCCGATTTTACGAAGATCATCTTCTGTTACTTTTCATAACAGGTTGGTTGTCTACCTGTCGATTTTCGGCTCAACTTCGAGTCTAACTCATTCTCGCTTCTCAACGTAAAGGTCTTAGCCAGTGTGGGTTGCTGAAAATTGAGGTATTTCATTATATATCCTTAAACCAGCAGTACCTTGCCATATATAGGCCGCAGACAATTTTTGAGCCTCGAAACAAAAAATAACCCGTTAATTAAATTTACTAATGACGACCCACACCCGCTTGCTTTCTACGTTGTTGAGCATATCAGTCTTGCAGGGGGGACCCTCCCGGACGCGTCATGCAAAATTTTGCAGGACGTTTTCACAGTGGAGCTTTCGCCGCTCCGGCCCAGTGCACCAGCCATACCTCTCGCGAACCCCTACGACAGAATAGGGTCACGCGAGGTACAACTTACCTCTGCCCAAGGGGTTGTCACCACCTTGGACAAATGTATCCCCACTGAGCTACCGAACCACGTGCGAAAGCTTCTCAATTACAATCGTCGAGGTGACCCAGTCGAGGGCGTTTCTCGTATGCTGTAGCATAGGGGGCACGCGCAGTCACATGTCCTAATCGGACCTGTATGCGAGCCGTCGCTTTGGGAGCTGATGTTCCAAGCGCAACTCGGCGTCGGTCGACTAGGATGGTCCATCTAACCACGCGATACATCATGCAAAAGCAAAACCAAGTTACACTCACAAATCGCGCCCAGTACCTTTTGAATCCAACCCATAACCTTTCTGACACAGGAAAGAGTTGGGCATCACAGGCAAACAATTATTTTTTCAAAAGAAGGGCAAAAAGAACCAAGAAAGAAAAAGAAGGGCAAAGTGGCAAGAGGCCTTGTTGGACTCCAATCGCAAAAAAGGAGGAACATATACGTCCAGCAGCCAGCTTCGGCTAAGAGCGGGATCCGGGGCAATGTTCGTTGCGGCACATGTTTTCTTTATCAGTGATCCTTCTATGTTTGCTCGGTTTGTTGTCGGCGATCGAGTGAAGTGTTATCGCCACGTGGAATGGCACGATTGACGCGCTATCGCCATGTGGACTGGTACTAGCGATGGTGACTGGTGCCGATCCACTTCGTCTAGCATCATCACAGCCGCACAGTGGTGGGCGGAGGAGGTATGTGTTGGACTCCTTGCATTGTTCTTCTCTTTTGCGGGAAAGCTTCTGCGTGTGCGGAGAGAGAGAGAGAGAGAGAGAGAGAGAGAGAGAGAGAGAGAGAACCGTGGTGGTGATTTTGTGATGATCGCATGTCATGACGGAGGGGTATGTGTGTGTGTGTGTGTGTGTGTGAGAGAGAGAGAGAGAGAGAGAGAGAGAGAGAGAGAGAGAGAGAGAGAGAGAGAGAGAGAGAGAGA